>JAUPFP010000017.1:2061057-2351057 GCA_036925085.1 Brachycybe producta | reverse complement strand
AGTATTACTGTTACAGTGTAAGACCAGAAACCCTAGGAACGTTCCTAGCTATGCCACTAATTTCATTTGCTCTTCTAATAAATTCACCACACACTGTACACGACAAGTCACCAACTAGTATCCCAATTTCAATTCGAAAAATTAAACATACGAATTTAACAAGAATAGCATTATTTTAATAAAAAACATTTTTTCTTAAAAAAAAAACATTTTTTTTTTAAACATGTTTTTTCCAATCCTGCTTTTGACTGACCATTTGACCCTCAGGTACCCATTCAACCATGATCACACCCCTGATGTCAAAGAAAACAATCATCAAGTCCTGTTGCTTCTTGATTTTTTTCCATGCTCCATGCCCTGCTTGTTTTTTTTTTAAATCAGGATAATTTCGGAAAAATTAAATAATGCTTAAGGTGAAACTAAAGGGGCTAGCAGATGAAACTTGTGGCATTGAATTCAGCATGCTTCGAGGCAAAAAACGTATTTCCCCATTTCCCAGTACTGCAATTGCCTAGCCCAGAGTGCGCACAGTCCTATTTATTACTAGCCACACCTCGTATATATACATGTAAATATATACACACACACACACATATATGTATCTATATTCTGCTAAAGAACGTCTAATGGCCATCTTTCAGTGTGAGAAATTCGATATAGCAAAAAAGTTGACCCGGTTTATCGAGATCTAGATAATCGAGATTCTACTACGTGTACAAACTTTCACATTTCCTTTCAATGTAGCCATGTCGCGAAGAAGGTCATGATTGTGGTGATGATGTGCTAGAATGCAACTCGCATTAACAACTTAACGTGGTAGTGTGTCATTCAGTGACAAATGCAAGATTTTCACTCAGGTCTATGCCCGTTGAAACTTGTGTAACTATGCAGTTGTTTCGCTAAAAACAACTCATGCCGTATAACAAGCTGTTGGCGTTGCTCGCCTCAATCACGTCCATGCTGAGGCGATTTAGTGATAAGAAAATGTACAAGTGAAAAAAAAATCATCCGTTGCCGATAACAAATTTTAATTAAAGTTTCGCTTTTTGTTAAGCCGTAGTTCAACAACCTCTTCCGAACACAGTGACGACGGTGACGCTTACACCAGATGGTATATTAGTAATGATTTAAATTGCACGGATTGAAATTTCTTTAACCGAGCCATTGCAAACCATAGGAAAAGTTACGAAGCCATTCTCCGTTAAAGGGCGGCCGAAATCTCCAAAGATTGGGATGCCGAGGATTGCCGATACCCAAAATCTGAATTCGCCTCAGCCTGGAAACCGGACAGGTTGACTATTGGTATTTAATGACCCATTCGTGTGTTTGTAACAGGTTTTTTTTATGTTAGGTAATAATGGACAGATACAACTGTGGCAGTTTCTTCTCGAACTACTCACCGATAAAGATCACAGAGAAGTTATACAGTGGATTGGAGAAGATGGAGAATTTAAGTTGAACAGTCCCGAGATTGTTGCCCAACTTTGGGGACAGCGTAAAAATAAGCCGACTATGAACTATGAAAAACTGAGTCGAGCTCTGAGATACTATTATGATGGAGACATGATTGCCAAGGTTCCACCTTTCCCCGTTTTTACTCGTTAGATTTTTTTTGTTATAATCATGTAAATCTTTCGACAGGTTCATGGCAAGAGGTTTGTGTATAAGTTTGTGTGCGATCTAAAAACACTGTTGGGGTACAGTGCTGCAGAACTGAATCTCCTCGTCATGGAATGCGAGCAGAAGAAACTGGACAAAATCAGAAATAGTTTCCTGCCGAATAAGAGGTTGGCTTTGACAACGACCGTTATTGGAAGTGGCAAAACCAATTCGTGACACTTTGCAGCGAATGCAAGATTGTAATTAATTCAACACATCAACCATGAAGAGTTGCACAGAACAGCACAGAAAATAACTATTCACAGTAAAGGTTTTTCTTTTCTTACTCTGGTTCAAATTGTGAAGCGAGTTTACGGTTTTTCTTCTCTTACTTATCATGAATAATTCCGGGTGTTTTTTAAACACTTAAGTGACCAATTAATCTTTGGTATATGTCCATAAATGAAGTGTTTGTATATATAGGTAATATTATAGACAATAATAATTGAGAAAATACTGTTTTATAAAAACCTGTACATTGACTCTTTGGGTCTTCTAATATTTTCTTTTGATGTTTAAAAATGGAAGAAAATTATTTGGAATAGGCTGGTGCGACATTTTATTGGTTTGTTATTCTTGACCCGTATGTGATTCGTTTGCCGTGTTTTTAATAATATATGCAAATTCAAAGAAAATGGTGAATTTTGTTTTATTTCTTAATTTCATCTATTTTTTAATTTTGCAGATTTTGAGATGAATTTGAACATCGATGAATGCTGACCTTGGCTATTTATCCGTACTTTTGACTATTTCTGGAAGAAAAAATTGAGGTCATAAGGCCAGGTGCACACGATCAATTGTGGCTTGTCAAAGGTGGAATTCTTTAGGAGGGACCACGACCCCGAGACCAGACTTGATTCAGTAGTTCTTTATCTGAGAAGTTCCTTTTAACACGAATGTGACTGGCGACTAATGTGCGCGGCTGGCGTCTCTACTGTGTGACTGGGACTATACTGCTGAGAGAGCAGTCTGGTCGCAGTCGCGTGGTAGAAGGTTCTTTGTGCCGAGTAAAAAAAACACGCTTAATATAAATATTTGCCGAAATACAAAAACGGCCTTGAACAGTCAAGTTGACCCACAACACAACTGACGGATCGCCAGTCGCACGACAACGACCTGAAAGGAATCACAGTGGGGTGCAATTGCAGCTATGGCCGCGAAAGACTGCTGTCGCGAATCGCAGTCGCTCCTAAAGAACTCCACCTTCATCCTTTGATTGTCTGTAAAAATCGCCACAGACGTTCAAATCATTTCTATTTTTCCCCGAACAAATGTGCGTTTTTCTTATGCTGCGAAACTTGTCTATCCACGCCACACACGATCTAGTGTAACCCCATAATTGCAGCAAAAATCTGGCGGTGTAGATCTTTCGAGTACACACTGAAGAGTAATAAAAAGGTGCATTTCTTTTTGTAGCTTTTCAAGTTCCTGCAGCGTTTTAATGAATCTAAAAAGCAAACTGCTGCTCCTTTTAATGCAAATATGCAGTAATGATTTTGTCGCTTAAAATTGTAAAACAAAATCAAAAGACAGCTTTAAAGCTATAGAAAGCGATTATGCGGATGAACCTTGAGGGTCGTATTCTTAATGACTGCTTATAGTCATAGGTAGAGCTAAACTCATCAACTTTATGTGAAACTTTTCATCTAAAGTTTTAGGTTAGCATTACTTTTGACCCTTACTATTTTTAACTAGTGGGGCAACCCGTCATAAATGATGTGGGCAACCCGTCATAAATGATGTGGGTAACCCGTCATGTATGACGGGACATTCTAGTTGAACTATTTTATTCAAATACTGAAGGTCACTCAATGAAGGACGTTTCCTTCTCCCCTCTCCTCCACTGCCCTCACATGTGTTTGCTTAAAGGTTTTTGTCCTTGTTCGTACAGATTTACACATCGCCAGACAGACTTGGCTTAATATATATATATACTAGTGGGGTAACCATTGTGCCCAGCATTAGAATTTATTTTCCTCCGCCCTTTTATAATGTCAGACCAAGTAACAAACCAACGTTCATAAAAGGGCTGAGCAAAAGAAATTTTAATGCTGGGCACAATTGCCTGTGATAAACTGTAGTTTAATTTTGCTACTATTATCCCCTCTTTTTATATTTGAAGGAGAAAATGAGTTTTTCATTTTCTCTGGTGTGCGCATGCGCGTTGTTTGTTCCTTTTTTACTCCTTTCATTTCAATTCCAGTCACCCCCTCCACGTTTCTCTCCTCCCTCCCTCTACACTTTCCAACCTTTTTCCCTCTCCAATTTAATATCATGGGGTTCTTGGATGGGAAGGGTGCAACATATAGTTGACCTCGAGAAAAAAAGCGGTTCATTTATTCATTTAAATTTATATAAATTCTGACGTGTTTCGAGGTTTGTACAGCGTTATCACAGACAGACACCCACACACGCACACAGACAGATATATAATTGTTTTAAAAACAAATATTTTATTGTATCACGGAAAATGCTAAGGATTGCTCCATTTTCAGTTGTGGATGAAAAAAAAAAATACAATAAACAATTATGACACGTTCTAAAATGTTGGCGAGTTCAGAATAAAGAGACGATCTTCGATCGCTTTAATCCAACGAAGAAGGCTATTGACTGCCATGATGACACCTTTTTTGGTGACCATTGGTTCAAATACGGCATATAATTCAAATCCTTGAGTTACCTGCAAAAAAAAAAGTAATTCATAAAAAAGCAAACTAAAAACATGCAAAGAAATATTTACCCAGCCCATAACTGCGTTATTTTCACAACTACAATGAAGAATTTTCAGAGGTTGCGTAGTACTGTGCATACGATGATGAAGTTGAATGTAAAGTCCATAGATTTCTTGTTGAAGGTCTTTATTGATGTATGGAGCACCAAATAATGGTCCAGTATATTGTGAAGTGCTTCTCACTTTATAAAGAAAATGCCTCAAATCAGGAATGCACACTTGAGACACCTTATATTTTCCATTTATAATTGATTCTTCAATAGCGTCTATACAGCCATGCTGCTGCAATTTCTGTAATACAAAAGTATTGTCAATGGAGTCAACCTATTTAAAAAATGTGGCTTTCAAAATATTCATCCAAATTCATACAAGATTTACAAACGAAAAGCCAAAAAAACAAAAAACAAACCTGTACAATTTTTTTCCTACACTCTGATAACGGATGAAATAAATCACGATCAACAGTCAATAACAGTAGACAAGCATTACTTCTGTCATCTAGATACGAAACATGTCCATGTAGAAAACCACTATAGAACATTCGTAAAAGACTTAGTTTATTTTACAACAGCTAAATTCTCCAACGTACAGTATAGAAAACATAAATTTAAAATAAATCTTTCAGTTTTACTAATTGTGAAGCATATGGAAAATACAATTATTTAAATACAAAACAACAAAACTTAAGTGAAATTAAGTTGTTCACCTACTATAGCTATATGGAGGATTGCAATTGCGCCTATAAAAAAAAACTTCGACGTGGCATACATATTAAATTAAACGTTTCCAACTGACCCACCTGAAATGACTAGAGAAAGTCCCGCAAAACGCGCCTCCATACGTTTCATTTTAAAAAAATGAACATACCTCAGAAAAAAGCACAGGCGGCGGCGGTTTTCTTTGCATTATATAGGTAAACCTTTATGGCATCTAAACACTGCATAATTACCATATGAATATACGCTTAATTGCTTAAAATCGCAATTTTTTCTACAAGCATTTACTATACGTATAGGAAGGATGTATAGCCCCAGTATTAGGGTTTCCATTACCGGTCACCTCATAGCATTACCGGTTTTTTCGGTAATGCAGCATTACCGAAACATTGTATGGGAGCAGCCTTGAACATTGTATCACAACAAAGAATCTTAAGCCCCGTTTTCACGATGATAGCTGTCATGAGAGCAACTATCGCGAGAACTATCATCGTGAAAACCACCACATGATAGTCACTATTGCACTGTCGCGATAGCACTATCACACCTATTTCGTTTGACTAGATAGTTGATAGTATTGTCGCGATAGTAATAGTTGTTGAGTAACCACTTGTAGGGAAATATCCACATTGTAGGGAAATTTGTCTTTCTGGAGAGAGAGAGGCAACACTGTTGTTGACTCAATGATATCTTTGAAGTTGACTTGAGTCACATTGTCGTGACGACTATCACGTTAATGCAAGACGTGTAGACAGTTGCATCGTGAGTGAACTATTACAACTCATGACAGCTACTCTCACGAACTATCGCCGTGAAAACGAGGCTTTAGTGTGTACCACCTTTAAGGGCAGCAAGTAATTGCTAGTATTGTTTAGAGAAGAAGATGAAGGACACATTGAAGGCATGTGCCTATTGTCCCAAAGCTGAAAAGTGCCACTGCTAATGACTATGGTAGGCCTACTAATAATTGTGTTCTGGTGATTTTTACAATTATAACTTTAACACTTTAAAAAAAAATGTGACATACAAAAAAATGTTTTTTTTCCAAGCTTCGCGCTCTCCCCAACTTTTGAATTAATTTTTTGCTGTCTCTTAATCAATGATTAAACCTATTTTTTATCAATATCAATCCTAGCAAAATACAACGTTAAAATTTGGCAACATTTATGAAACAAAAAACGTCTAAAGTACAAAATTATAATCATACGTGTTACCTAGAATCAAACTTTGGTAGGCAAATGGGCGTCCACGATTCCGCAGCCTTAAACGATTCTGAAGCATTCACTAAATTCATAACAATGTGAAGATCGACCGGGTGAAGAAAGTACTTTTTCATTCGTACCAATGCAACAAGCTGATTGTCAGCCAAGATAATAGCAAAAACTAAATTCTGTAAAATAGGAAAAAAAAAATTTTATAATTGTGATACAACCAATATTCATTAATCACTCTCGATTCACTCGCCTTCATTTTGGAACAAGACTGAATTATCGCCTGAGTAACATTATCACGCATCGAAGGTAACAATGGCAAACACCGAATGGCACCGAGAAGAAAACTTGGTTCAGTATCCACCAAATTTAAGAGATTGTCTATGAATTTCTCAGATCCTGACAAAAGTCGTCGTAGATCATAGTTTTGCCTCTGTTCGAAGATCTTGTGCAATTGTGCACTCGTAAGAATGCTCACAATTTGATAAAATACATAATTTAGTTGATGGATTAGCTGATTTACAGAGTCTTTCGTTTGGCTGACAGCAACGAGAATTATCGGACCGTGTACGGTAAATACAAATCGATGGTTACCGGCAATCATGCATCGAATTGTGTCGTTGTTGTCTTTTACACATGAAACAAGGGCTTGCATAACTCCCATAATAGTCACCAATTTGTCTTCATTGCCGTATCTAGTTTGAGAAACAAGTTATTAAATTATGCTGTCAGAAAAGCATCTCCCCTGAGCCGCCTTGAAGAGGCTACATCACAAAATTACTTCGAAAAATTTCCGCAAAGAACGCTAGCATCGTTATTCTATTAAGCCCATAGCCCCGATGTTAAAGAAAAAATGTTAATTTTTAAAATACACAGTTGCAGCGGCGAAATGTTTATTTTTTATATTTTAAAGTTGTCCAATACTAAGTTTTCAAAGTGCAATGTGCACCTTAAATATATGCTGATCAAGTGATAGAATGACAAACAATTGGTAACTGCAGTTCTGTTTTTAAAAACTATTTCAAAATCGCGAATTTCTGACTCTTTTATGTTAAACTCCATTAAGTACGCGCTTCTAAGCAAAAAAAAACATTCATTAAAATGGTCGTAAAAATATTTAAAAATAATTTTAAAAAAAGAAACAGAAAAAAATCAGCACGTGTGGCAATGTGTTGGCTTCACTGTGGCTTACTTGTGATTTCTTAAAATTATTTTTATGTATTTATACGAGCATTTTAATGGATGTTTTTTTGCTTACGAGCGCGTACTCAATGGAGTTTAACATACGAGTTACAAATTGGCGATTTTGAAATAGGTTTTAAAAATATAGCCGCACTTACCAAGTTTTTGCCATTCTATCACTCGATCCGCATATATTTAAGGTGCACATTGCACTTTGAAAACTTAATATAATAGAACTTTAAATATGAAAAATAAACATTGCCGCGACTGTGTATTTTAAAAATTAACATTTTTTCTTTAACATCGGGTCTATGGGCTCAATAGAAAAACGACGCTAGCGCTCTTTGCGGAGATTTTTCGAAGTAATTTTGTGATGCAACCTTTTAAGCAGTTTTTGAAATGTTTACAAATGACTGACAAGAAAGACAGCTTTTTTTTTAAAAAAAATTTTTTTTTACATGTAGCAAATTGGCGAAAAGTTTGCCCACATACATGTATATTCGTACTCAGCTCGACAAGTTCTTTCCAGCAATCTACTATAGTTTATTGAGATTGGCGAGAGGCCCATATACTATGATTATACAACATTTTTTTTTCTAATTTCTCTCCTCCGAATTTTAAGTGTCCCGGTTTTTAATTTAAAAAAATGAGATCTCTCTACATGAAGGTCAATTGAGATTATTCTCTTGTCATCTGTATGGATCATGGGGAAATAATAAATGGCTTTGTTAACAAACGCAAAATATTATTAAAAACAAAAATGTTACTTTTATTAGATAATTGTAAAAACAATAATCAGTAATCACCTTGAATAAATCGGTTTTCCCGCTTCGCTCAAAACGAAAACGTGTTTCATTTGAGACTTCCATGCGTCACTCTCCACAAACTGATCATCTTTTTGTGACATTTCTTCAGCTTCATTTTCAACGGAAGCCACATTTGTATTCACAGAGCATCCTTCTAATTCGGAATCCTGAAAAACAGTTTTTTTTGTTGAAATCTTGACGAACGGACTGATTCTTCATGCATCTTATGATTCATTAACTTATTGGAGTGTTTGTATCTGTTAAGTCTGACTGTTAGTCTTTAGTCAGCTAACTGCTTACTCTTATATTCTTATTCTGCAGAACAGACTAAATAAAGTTGAATTTTAAACACATTGTGACACCGCCCACACATGTGTCGGAGGTATCGCTTGAGTCTGCCCCCCCCCCTCTGGTGCCCAGATGGCCCTAAAAAGGTGTCGCAAAAGGAAAAGGGTTTCACCGCCTGCGACATATGTAAGCAGTTACATAGAGGAAATTGCCTTATCCTCAGGGCCGGTGACAAGAAATAAATCCAAACTAATTCCCCAAAGAAATTTGCATAATTCTGGCAAATGGGTTCCAAATAAGAGAATGTTTTGGGACCAGAGATCGCCATGGGTTAGTCCAACCTGTGGGCGACCCCTGGTCACGAGTGGTCCCTCCCAAGGGCCATAATGATAAAACAGGCACGCGAGGTACCCTCGAGACAACAGAAGGCAAGAAGTGCGGATACCAAGAGTTTTTTCTCCTCAGCAGCAAATGACCAGAAGAAATTATATTCTAAGTCAGCTGTAGTCTTTATGACACTTAGAATATTTGAGTCAGTGGATATCTCTCGGAATCCACTCGCAAGTCGACAGTATTTTATGTATCGCTTTTTAACCGTGTATAAAATAAAACAGTTATTTTAAATTATAATTTAAAATCGGAGCGTCTTTAATTGAGAAAACCTCTGGGAGGTATTCGACTTCATCATTTTCCCTTTAAATTGTGGGAACCAGAAAACCCATAGGAGCGGTAAAACAAAGACACGACATGCCCGATAGCCCGGTTCCAACCCTAAGAACCGGAGGCGAAGCCAGAGGCCGCGCATCCAGGTCAACAAGCAGGCCTGGATCACCCGGCAGGTCACAAAGTTCTGTTGACGAGAGTACAGAGCAACATATGATCTCAACAGAACACGCTGGCAGAAGACCAGCCATGTTACAATATAATTTGATATAAACAATTTACTTTACTTAAAACAGAAAGTTTACAAACTATTGGAAATTGAAAGTTAAAAAGTGAATGTATTTTTGAAAATGACTTACTAACAAGATAGTAAAATATACCTATATTTTACTTATTCAACAGTTAAAACTATTTGTCTCATTACAGAGGAAAAAAAATAAAGATTGTCACATGGCAGTAAATTGTCATATATAGCTCATAACAATGTAAGTCACAAAAGCAAATTACAAATCATTATTATGACAATTATTGTCATTAGACTGATGAGTCATAGACTCATTACACTGCCATTGACTAGTGTACAGCTGGCATAAAATGACAGTCATAAAAGAATAGCCTACAAGGAATGACATCATAATGTATGAATGGCACCATATTCTTATTTTTTTTTTCTGTAATGAGGACCCGTATTTTTAACAGGCATTTAAAAATCGGGACGAACACAAGTTGTCTCCGCCCTTTTTATGACGAACGGCAACTTCTGATTGGTTGGTTATGTAGTCTGACATTACATGTTCCACCCTTTTCAACGTCAAACCACACAACAAACCAATTAGAAGTTGCCATTCGTCAGAAAACGGGCGGAGCTAACTTCTGTTCGTCCCGTTTTCTAATTGCCTATGTATTTTTTTGTGATTTCCATTGACTGATGAGTCATGGCAGGGCTAATATGATCATCATAAAATGATAATCACAAAAATCACATGAACATCATATGTGATTGTCACTGTATTATATTTTCCGTAATAAGGCCCTTGGTTCGAGAGAGATAAACTTGCGTATTTAAAAAAAAACTAGAAGGGCAGTTCAATTATTGAAGAGTATATTTTCATTTTGATATATTTTTTTTTAAAAAAATAAGCTTGTTTAAAAATGACTTAACTTGTGATTGAGCTACTCTTCTAGTTTCTACAACACTTTCTAAGTTTCTAAAACAGTTTCTAATTGCTCTTCATTTTACTACTGAAAAAGAGAACAGTAAAACCTTAACATTGATCTTGGTTCTTTCAGTTATTTCACTTTCAACTGAGAAAGTGTCATCAAAACGATCGACGTTATTCTCGTCATCAGCTGTTATAAGCATCGTTTCGCTGCTTGCTCCAGGTTCCATATTTAAGGCTTCACATTCATAAACAAGTTCAATTTCAGACAATAAACTTTCTGCACCAGCCATGTTTCCTGGAATCAAGAATTCAGGATTCAGAATTTCAGGGTTCAGCCGCCAAAGCCAAAAAATCACGACGTCACAGCACTGCAGGCAGGCAGGCGGCATTGAAGTCCATTCAAGGGGGACGACATGCAAGAAAATCATGTACTAGATTCACTAGGCTTATAAAAGATTCACATTAGAGCAACTGCACAGAAAGCAAGTTATACCAAGCCGTTTTGCTTTTAATCCGCGTTTTTACTGGATTTTCAGAATAAAATTCCATTCTGGGTGTCCAATAAAACGCGGGTAAAAATTAAAACGGCTTGCCATACACACCGTACCTGCTCCCGTGAATTTTTATGAATCTCGTACAATGATTTTTTATCTATGTCATTCCCCTTGAAGGATTTGCGCATGTCAAAAGAATATGCAAAGAACAGACAATTAGAAAACGGGATAAACCGACGTTTTCTCCGCCCTTTTTATGACGACCGGCAACTTCTAATTGTTTGGTTATGCAGTCTGACGTTAAAAAGAGTGGAGCATCTTACGGCAGACTAAATAACCAACTAATTAGAAGTTGCGTTCGTCATAAAAAAGGGCGGAGCAAACGTTGGTTTATACCGTTTTCTAAATGCCTGTGTGCAAAAGAGAGCCCCCAAACGGTGTTTCTGTTTGTTAAAGTGTAGAGAATACTAGAGATTTTCTGGTAATGTATTCCGGTTACGGTGGAAAAGGGGTAGTCCAGTGAAGTCTCAAACGGTAGTAAAGGAAAGAAGTTTGTGTTGGCTGTCTTTGAGGCAATGGTAACCCAAGATATTCGCGTCAACCATTCGATTATCCCCGTGATAGTGAAGCAGCCTGGCGACGAAGATAATTTCCCTCCGTCCAGTTCTTCTCGTCGTCGACTGTCACCAATTGTTCAATCCTCGGCATTTTCGGTCATCGCTTCGTCGTCTCCTGGTGCAAGCATGACGGTCGAGCAGTCATCGGCAGGGACCGAAGAACTGCAGCAGGGTCACACTGGGACACGTTGTGAGGTATCTTTCGTCAATCGTGTACTATAATATTCATTATTTATTATCAACAAGAAATGCCCTTTACGGCGTTTATTTTGTTGGGAATTTTCTTAAAGGTGATATGTAGCGGCATCCTAGATACCTAGGTATATATTTCAGCCTGATGAGGTTGATGCCAAATTCCTAGGACTCGATCAGGAGTTGGTATTTGGAAATAGCACCTGAAACGCTGGGCAGTTTAATGAATTATTATTAAATCAAATGATTAAAACAAACACTACAAACCCCAATACTGGAAAAGTCTTTCAAGAAGTGGTGAACGCGAATGTGAGCGCCGTCTATTGGTTTGCGGTGTTCGCGGTCTGCTAGATAACATAAGATTTCTGTGGGAAATTTAGGCGCTAAGGTTTCATTTCTATTTTTTTTTTACTAGGAGAATTTTATAGGACCATCTGAAGCGCCGTATTTTTACCTGAAATATCGAGCATTTTTTCCTGTTTTTATATTGCTAAAATAAGTCACTAAGTTATTAGACAGGTTCTTGGGGGCTCGGTTTTTCTTTGTAGTCCGACATGCGCAGTATATCTAAAGCGATGATCACATTGGTAATGTAATGGCCAATGAGCCATTTGTCCAATAAGCGCCTCTAGTGGCAGTAGGCTAAAAGATGCCCCCCCCCTAAGAAGTTAGCCATAGCATAGCCTCCTTATAAGGAGGCTATGGCCATAGCCACCTATACTAGGTTAGTATAGGTGGCTATGAGTTAGCAGACGGAATTTTAACTCTACATGGAAAAATCGCCGCACAGGTAAGTTTTTTTGCCGTTTTCTCGCAAATTACACGCCCAATTTTCGTGAATTTTTGAAAAAATAAAGACAAAAGTACGTAGTTTCACATCCTTGCATTAGTTTTTTAATATTTCACAATGTGAATCTACGTACTTTTGTATTTATTTTTTTCAAGAATTCACGAAAATTAGGCTTGTAATTTGCAAGAAAACGGTAAAAAAAACTTACCGCTGGCATAATGAGCCATATTATGGCTCATTATGCCGGCGGTCGTTGGCGATAGCGTTGCTCAATTTGAACTTGCCAATAGAAGCGAAGCATTAGAATAATAGATTCTGTAGAGCGTCGAGCGAGTGGGTTTTATTTGCTGCAAAAATAAGGTACTGCGTCTCTATTGGCATGGTCAAATTGAGCACCGCTATCGCCAACGACCGGTATTATGCAAGTTTCACTGTAATGTGTACTTGAGCTTATGTAGTGATTCCCAACCTTTTTTGTTTGGAGGTACTTTTGAAATATTTTGTAAAATCTCTGGGAATACTTATCTGGCAGACACATATTATGTTAGACATTGGTAAATTACAAATTTGACGCGTATAAAAGGGTTAATAAATAATAATTAACTCGTACTTTTGAATAAAATATTACAAGGGTATTTATTGGCTAATTCTATTTACTACTTTTGCAAGCTTTTGCAAATTCTTACGAAATCCCTGACACAGGCATTTAGAAATCGGGACGAGCATAAGTTGGCTCCGCCCTTTTTATGACGAACGCAACTTCTAATTGGTTGGTTATGAAGTCTGACGTCACATGCTCCGCCCTTTTCAATGTGGAACCACACAACAAACCAATTAAAAGTTCCCGGTCGTCCCCCGATTGGTAATTGCCTGTATCCCTGACACAGGCCTGGGTTTCGTGGAACCCTGGTTGGGAATTACTGAGCTAATGCAATTGCAAATGTGATAATTCTCTTGCAAGACTTTGTGGTTTCTTTTTTGCCCACCATCTTACAGAGGTGTGCAGGCCATATGACAGCTCGGGCAAATACCAGAAGGTCCAGTTTCAATTGGGCCGGTTGTTGTTTGTTGCTTACAGGTTTTCGAATAGGTGCTGCACTTTCAATAAATTGTATACTAATGGTTTCCAACCCATATACTAATGTAGGGATGGCCAGCTAGGAGATTTTATGATTTTGCTTACTAATATGTGGGCCGGTATATGTTTAAAATGCCAGGGTCAAATTCTTTTCCCAGCTCGCCTCTGCCATCTTACAGAAAACGCCGATCTTTTTTTTTTTTTTGAAAGTTTCACGGCAACATTTGGCTTATTTCGTGAACGGAATGTTGCGAGAAAAATCTTAGACTATTACTCTACTGGGCTGGCAACTTCCTATCTTCTACATGTTAAAGCGTTAAAAGCATGTTCATAGGCAAAATAAGGCAAAAGTGACGCCAGCTCCGTCTGGTGGCATTATTTTAAAAGAAAATCGTTGGCTGGCATGTTTTTTTTGCAAAGGGGAAGACATTGGGGGTGAATCATGTACTGTATGGCAAGTTATTTTAGTTTTTTCATGTTTTACAGGATTTTCCAATTTTAATTCTATTCTAGGAATCAAGTAAAATGCGGATGAAAAAGTAAAATGAATTTCCATATGTGATATTCTGCTGTGAATTTGTGTAAATCTTAGTGAATCTCGTACATGATTTTTTTAATGTCGGCCTAGTTGTCGTTTCGTCTCCTAAGCAAAAAATGGTTGGAAAACGTTGTTACGGTGTTTGTGACGAGTTCGCGTTTTCCTGATAATAGACCACAACCAAAACAGGTAACACTTTACAGATTACCTAATCCTAAAAAGAAACCCTTAAAATGTGGAAGGTGGGTTGCTGCTTGCAGCAGAAAAAAATTTAAATAGCTAATGTGAAGCCATTTACATACATTTGTGGGCTACATTTTGTTGGTGAAAACGGACCCACGCGTGAAAATCCTGACCCTTTACCCTAAGGTTCTTCATCGGCCATACTTTTTATAATAATATATATAAAAAATCCACCCTATATAACTACAAAATGAACTCGTCCAAAGTTTGACTTTTGATATTCATGTTCATATACCATAGTTCCGCTAGAGGCGCCACTTCAAAAACGACGTCACGACGATTCAAAACTGTCTAACACAACATTTCGGGAGTTGCCAGTCCAGTAAAGTAATAGTCTAAGGAAAAATAGCCAGTGTGATCGCCACTTAAAGCTACTGTATATCTGGTTTGAATGATTTTTCGGATTTTTTCCATCAGATGGCCGATTTCTTGTGCTACTGAAACAGTAGCACAAGAAAAAGACCAGAAAGCTGATGTTTTCTTTTTAAGAATAGAAAGAAAAAATAGAGGAAAAAAGACTGAAAACTAGAAAAATATTTTAGAATTTTTTTCTTGCTTCATTGCTGCACAGCTACAGAGGCCTGTTGAGGACATGACATTTTTTTTATCTTGTCCCGACGAGATAGTAAGGCTTTTTTTTTCGTCCAAAATGTGTCATTTTCTGTTTTTTATTTTCTATTCTTAAAAAACATCAGCTTTCTTGGGTTTTTTTTCTTGTGCTATTCAAACGGATTAAAAATCGGCCTTATAATGGAAAAATCTGCACACAAACTAAAGCTATCTCTGGGGTGGGGTGGGGAGGGGAGCCCATTGATCTATAGACCAGTTTGCCCTCCTGCTGACTGCGAACACCCTTTGTGAACCACTGGTGTTGTCTAACAATGGGGGCAAGGATGGTTCATGCAAATGCATGTTTAGTAGGCTATTCTGGCTCAGAATTCATGCTACTGTAAATGAGATAGGAACATGATTCATATCATGCTAAAGCTAAATATATGAATTTTATAATGCATGTTTTTGCATATTTTGGCATTTTTTTTAAAGCATGCATATTTTGCCAAAATTGGCAAAAAAAGTGCATAAATTGTTATTTTTGCAATTTTTTTTTTTTTAAATATATGCCTCATAAGTTTTCTGACTTCATGAAAATTGTGGAACATAGAATCAGGTTCATCTATAAATGAAATTAACGATGATCTTGATACAAATGATACTCAGCACCACTTATGCTCCTTGTACATGTTGAGAGAAATTTTTCTAAATATTAACATTTTTTTGACAAAATAAATTGATGAAGTTTTGAATTTGAAAATTTGAAAAATGTTTCTTGTTTGCCATTGCAATATGTAAGTTCTAATGAAACATTTTTCTTCAATTTTCATGGGTGAAATTTTGAATAAGATTTGTTTATAAGTGCATATTTAATGGCATATATTTAGTTGTTTTTTGTTGCATGAATACATGCATATTTTGTTGCTTTTAAGTGCATGAACTTCCTTGTCCTGGTTATCAATATCGTTCTGAAGCAAGAACCGCAATTGTTCTGTTTTGTCATACAACGATGTTGGGTTATAAATCGAAAGATTTCTTCAAACATGAACTGAAGTTTACGTAAAATATACAGTGTATAATAGCCTCCCAGTCTTCCTTCTTCGAATAGTTTTTGAGACGACAGAAATATCTATTTTGGTTGCTGTGGTTTTTTAGTTCTTTATGTGTTTTTACTGTTTCATGATGTCAGCTGTTAAAGAACACGCCTTTCCATCTTCCATTTAAGGAAATGTTGTTCTGTTTTCCCTTTTTTTTCTTTTGAATCCCACTCCTTTTTTCTATTCTTTGATTCTGATTCTTTTTGTATGTGGCTCGTACAAAAGACTTAAGTATATATACATTAGTTGAAAATACATATCATACACACAATTTCTGAAATAGAAACTAGTCATTTGGTGATATCGGGCCGTATTCGTACTGTTAGGCTACCTGTACGTTTAACTGGATTTGTTTATGAACTCTTGAATGGGAATAGTTTATCAAAGATCATTGACGACAGTTCCAGTTGTGATAGGCCTACAGTGCCAGTGGATATCATCATAGAATACGGTCTTAGTTGTGAGTTTCTCAGTTAATGAAATGCCGGGTGTTAGTTCCAATGTGGTCACCACGAACAATCCAAACTATCTTTCTAACGTAAAACTCGCTTCATCGTCGTCGTCCAGGCATAACGTCCATGATTCCAACATCACGTTACCCACCACCACCACCACATCTAATCCCACTTTGAACCGTCATTTCTCTAATGGTACGAATACATCATTCGACAAGCTAAATGTTTCCAGACATGTCATGGTTTTGGTGAGAACATCAAACATTTTTTTCTTTTCTTACATTCATAGATAGCAAATATTAGGACCTTAGTATAACTACCTTAGGATAACTTTTATTGAGTTGGTGCAAATGTTCGTGTGGAATTTATTTTTTGCACAATTGACATGATTACATTCCAACTTACTAATGGCCAATTCTCGAGTTGTTTGACAGCTAGGTGGATCCACGTGGATTAAAGCTTTCTGACGATCCTCGTCGAAGTCTTATGACCGATCTCCTGCAGCGCGGAGTATCACTCGTGTCAAAATTGTTCTTTTTCAAGCGTGGAAACCATTTCTGGGCTATCCTTTATTTTTTTAGACAATAATCTTTTCGGTAGACGGCACAAATGTTTCCGGCGGCCTGTGCAAATTTGAAGCCTTGATTAAACTCGTAAAGAAGATAGTTGTAAATATTCGTATTTGACGACGCGTTACACTTCATGATTTTTAGCCTGAAAATGTTTCGCTATAACTTCGAGTGGAAAAATTTCAGACAGATAACAAAAAAGAGCCATTCAATAAAGTATGACATTGTTGTCTGGCAGTGGCGTAGCTGGAGACCCGCAGCCCGCAAAGGGGGCGCAATGTTTTAAGCAGCAAAGGGGGGGGGGGGGGGGTGCAACCACACCTAGCTACGCCACTGGTCTCTGGCAGATTTTGTCAGGACAAAACTTCGATTGATTGAACACTGCACGAACTTAAGCCGCTATTACACTAGCAACCTCCGATGCAATTCAACTTGCAATGCAACCTGTGATGTGACTTGCAACTAGAACTTTGTAATAAACTTCAATATCACACTATGCAACCTAGTTCCCAATCAAGTTTTCAAAACTTCGTTTATGTTAAGGGGCCGACACAATCGGGTGAATCTCGTACGGTATCGGAAGCTATTTAACTTTTAATCCGCGTTTTACTGAATTTTAAAATTTCAATTCTATTCTGGATATCCAGTAAAATGTAAAATGACTTTCCATCCACGCGATCTTCTGTGCCTCTTAGTTGTGTCCATATTGTGATCAACTAACAGGAAGTTCATAAACCGGAAGTCATGAAACCGGGAATTCGTTCAATGTTACGTATGTCATTTCCGACAAACGGCCTGATTGGTGGTTTGTCTGAAAGTTACATGAAAAGTCCTGTCAGAAGTTGAACCTGTTCAACTCTGTGAGATTGAGTCTGACACTAGTTAAAAATAAAGTTTTATCAAGTTGCATGTCATATGATCATATCACACTATAAACATGGAAGTTGCATGTCATATCACACTATAAACATGGAAGTTGCATGTCACATTGCAAGTTTTCTTGCATCAAAAGTTGCTAGTGTAATACTGGCTTTATATGCACAACCTCAATAGTTTAAGCTTATAAGTTATAAGTTATAAATGATGTAGTAAATTGGATCAAAAGAAGGTTTGACATGCTTACCAAAAAAAAACTGCCCTATTAACGGCTTTACTATGTTTATTTTATTGATTGGCCAGTGAGGAATGTATTATACTTTTATTAATGTGTGAAATAATATGTGGTTCAGTTCTATACATTTGTAAAGAACCCCATGAGAGAAATGATGAAACGCCTTCCAAACCCGTGAAGCCCACCAGGCCCATGCGCCTTTAATATAAAAATGCCGGGCTTTTGCAAAAGCCCACCGGCCCATGGGCTTTATGTAGGTCTCTAATTGAAAAGGTTATGAAAGTTCTTAATGTGGTATGTGAGGCAATAGCGTATAGTCTGCCACCCACATTGAGAAAGTGTGAGTCAAATTTGGCAAAAATTCAATTGTTTACTATTTTGGGTCGATTTTTTTTACCTTTGTTGCTCTATACAGTGTAGAGCAACAAATAGTCATTTATGTGACAGAGTAAAAATTGGGTCTCGGATGGATAGAAGTCAAATTGTTGAGTTTCGAATATAACTCGAAAACAACGGAAAAAGATTAAAAGCTGCATTTTTTTTTGTTGTTGTTTGATACATATGATGCTGCTAACACTCCTCGTAGTTTAGGTCTTTGTAAACGTAACAAATTGACGTTTTGTCAAAATTATTATTTTTTTTTTTGCATATTTCAAACTGCTAAAGTTGTTTGTTTTAAAAGAAAATTTCAAGATAAAGCGTTTTTGATTAAATAACAAACTATTAATTATAGTTTCCGAAAACAGTTTGAATCTTTTAATGTTACTCATGGGAAATTTTTTTAGAAATGTAAGTTTTGCGACAATTTGCCTAGATATAGCGTTTAGTTCAAAATTTCTCCGAATGTAGGCGCTGTGATCGTTTTTAATTGAAAAACGGTTTTTTTAACGTTTTTTCTCCCGGTTTGAAGTCACAATAGTTAATAGAAAAATAATTTCACGTGCTAACCTTATAAAAAGGAAACATCGTGAAGCCAATAGATTACAGCACGTGCTATTTTTTTGTTATTGTTCTAAGTCGTTTTAACGAGAGTTCTTCAAATGTTTGTGGGACGGTTTTTGGGTCCTATGGTACTTAACATGAAGTTAAAAAATGCACGATTTTAAACGTTATTAAAAAACAGAAGGACCTTTTCAAAATTTATAAAAGGAAACATCGTGAAGCCAATACATGAAAGTATGTGCTAATTTTTTTGTTATTGTTCTAAATCGTTTTTAACGAGAGTTTTTCAAATGTTTGTGGGACGGTTTTTGGTCCAATGGGATTTAACAAGGATTTCAAAAAACGTACGATTTTGAACCTTATTTAAATATACAAGGACCATTTGAAAATTTATATAAATCGAGCAATTAAAGAACAATACTATTGCATTTTGCGCTTTAATGTATTTTAATTGAGCGATTGTGAGGCGATTTCTTGCAAGTTTAGTAACACTCATTTGTCTCCTTGTCGTCTGCTCAAAACAACAAGATTGACGTGTATCTAGGCTCTGTTACGTTTTGGCGCAAAAATGGCCAACGACCAATTTGATTAGAACTTAGCACCAAAATGTTTTGCCGCCTAAACAACTGCGCCAAAATGCCCCATTTATATGTTTAACGTCTTTTTACTTCTTTTTATCTATTTATGTGCAGAGCCGAGATAGTGTCCTGCGTCAACTGAAGGAGGTGACGGGCGTCGAAGATGCACACCTTCTGCAACAGGCTCTGGAAGCGAGTCGTAATGAAAGTGGATCATACGATCTGACTCAGGCTGTCAACATCTTAGTAGATGGAAATGCTGTTTGTTACAACCAGGTGCATATCTGATGTGGTTACAGTAGTGGGGTTTGATTTAATTGTTTCAACGTTTATTTGTATTCATGTCAGGTCGGTCCAAAGGCTGTTGGAGTGGCTTCGTCGTCGGCCATTAAAGAGAAGGATGGTTGGTACTCTTTATTTCTTTCTGTTTAAGATAATAGAGTCATGATGAGCATTTTTAGATGTTAAAGTCATAGACCTGACGAGCGAGACATCTGAAAAGGATGAACTTCAGAAGGCTATAGCTCTGAGCTTGCAGGAGCAACAGCACGGGATGCTTGGAGGCCAAGTGACTGCAGAGGAGCAGGATATCAGCCTGTAATTACAAACTATTTTGTACCAAATAAATTACGATGTTATGTCTTATGTATTGTGTTAGCGTTTTGGAGCGGAGTCTTCTGACTGAATCCATGGTAGGAGCAAAGCGAAAGAGGGGAGAAATTTGGCAGGATCCACTTAATCCTCACGAAAGGAAGCGCAAAGATTGTTGCCCTGTCGGTTTGAAGAATGTTGGTAACACGTGTTGGTTCAGTGCCGTCATTCAGGTAATTACAAATAATTTTTTTAAAATTAGAATTGCAATTAATGAATTATAATTGTTTTCGACAAAAATTTAAATGTGATATTTATTTCATTTGTATATTGGTTTTATTTTTTAAGTTAGTCAGTTCGTAATTTCAGTTTTTATAATGCTAATTTTAAATTAATATATCACACCCTGGCTGTGTAACAATCCGACCTGGGTTGCCCACAAACCCCCGGGTAGTTTACCCGAAACTCACTGGTCCTGACTCTGATTTGGGGCAAGATTGTAGCCGTGGTTGCCTCTCGAACCGTTGGGTAGCACCGGCCATCGCAGAGTCCCCCTCGCCGCCGCTGCCGACAAGACGAGGATGGCTGTGAAACACGGTTTCACTGCACATCGGCGCGAATTACCGGCTGAAACGACGGATGAAGGATGGCAGAATCCTCCCTGGACCCTAACCTCCTCGCGGTACACTCCCCAAGAAAATTGACACGGATAAGTGCAGTAGTAGTATAAAATAAACAATAATTTAATTATACACTTCCTCAGTGAAATACATAAACTGTTGGCCAATTCGGCCAGCAGGGAACCAATGATACAACACTTAATCAAACGAAGAACAAACGACGTCCGCCACCATTAACCTGGAGGCCGACCTGGCCTCCAGTAAGGTGTTTTCTCGTTCCCAGTCCACTGTACACTCCTACGCACAGTCCCCCGGGCAACTCCACCTGGGGGTTGGCGGCACCATCTAACTTTCTCACCCATTGAACCCAATGGTTGAAAGGCCTGCTGTAGCACACCTACTCTAGCATCCTAGCAGACCACCACCAGGAATTACGTCTGCTCCTTCAATTTAATGATAGGAGGCAGACCAGGTCGTCAGGAAGAGTGGCACAATTCAATAAATACCTTTTTTTTTTTGGGGGGGGGGGGAAATGAGTTTAAAGTTAAGAGAAGATTCATGACTTACTTTGCTGAGCTTTTCAAATGTAAAAATCGTTTTGACTGTTCTATAATATCCATTTATTTGGCCCCCCTACAATATGCTTACATGGAAAAAAGACAACTTTAAACTCATTTTCTCGAGGTGCGATATGTGTGTACAGTATCTTTAATATCAATTTGCTAAGGGCTGACTATCCCTACCTCCCTTCCTTACTTTGTGTATGAATGTTCTCGCTTGCAAAATATAAATATTCTCAAAACTGCTGTTGGTGGAAAAGACCTTATATACAATATAATAGCCACGCAGGCACACGCCATCTCTGGTGATGACAACAAAATATCTGTTCAGCCACCTTAAATTAAAGCATAATTTAAATTTTGTTTAAGGTGATTTTAAAGTGTAAATGCCCCTCAAACTTTGGTTATTCTGTTTGCCATGAGTTAAGAAAAACATGAATGTGTTTTAGAAACTAGATGGGTAATGCAATCACTTAACGATATTTGCTTGCTGATATTTTTCTACATAAAGTTTATTTTAAAGGATATCAACATGAAAGTACTATTACGTGATCGAGCTTTCTATTTTTTATCACACTTTCAAACGCATTTGAAATGCAGAATAACGACAGCTCGAAAAGCATCTGTTCATAGGCCATCCTAACTAAAAATTGTTTTTTTTCCTGAATACTGATTTTTCCAACTGTTTAAAATTTTCATTTTCTTTTGATTCTTTCCATTTTTTAGTCACTTTTTCATCTGCCAGTATTTCGCCGTTTAGTGCTAAACTTTATTCCGTGTGAAGATTGGGACATTGAAGCACTTTCAGCCAATTCAATGGTTTGTGTAGCTTGTTCTACCCATTGTTATTGTTTGTTTATTATGTGTTTCTGTATTATATAGGAGAAAAGAAATTTATTATTCATGCAAGAGTTACGATGTCTTTTTGCATTGATGGTGGGAACACGCCGTAAATATGTGGATCCCTCGAAAGCTGTTGAAATACTGAAGGAGGCATTTCAATCGGGCAGTAACGACAGCCAGCAGGTTTTTTAAATCAATCTGTAATCATGCATGTTTGTAGTCGTTGGCATTTATATCGTGTAATTGTTCAGGACGTGAGCGAGTTCACACACAAGTTGTTAGAATGGTTGGAAGATGCCTTTAAGTCCGATTCGCCCAGATCTCTCTCACTCGTTGCTATCGACAACGTAGATGGACCGAGGGCTGTATCCAGCAAGCACAATAATCCAATGCTCGACTTGTTTTATGGGCAGTTTCGTTCTGAGGGTCTTAACAACGGTTAGAGATCAGAAACAATAATCTGTGTATGTATATTTTATGGTTATTTGTTGTTTAGGTCACGTGTTCTCGAATGAAGAAACATTTGGGCAATATCCTCTTCAAGTGAATGGGTTCAGAAACATACACGAGAGCTTGGAAGCGGCGACGGCACAAGAGATTGAAACAAATAGTTCCGAAGCAATGACGAAGTCAGGGCAAGAGGTTCATTGAATGAAGAACTGGTTCTAAAAAGATCTTTTCTCAGCAATCTTTCATATGTTTTCAGCATTGGTTTACCTGCCTGCCACCTGTTCTGTTGTTTGAGTTATCTCGTTTCCAGTTTAACCAACATATTGGTAGACCGGAAAAGATTCACAACAAATTCGAGTTTCCTGAAGTTGTTTACATGGATAGGTATTTTTCCATAAGTTGTGTCATAGTTACTTTGTAAACTACATTGTTTTTGATGTAGGTACATGGAAACGAACAAGGACATCACTAAGACAAAACGAGAGAGCATACAGAAGCTCATTGCAGAAAGAAACGAACTACAGACACGATTAGAGAAGTTAGCATACCCACAGCTGTTAGTAGTGTTTGATTTTGACATTAATTAAGAACTTTTATTTGAGGTTTTTGAATTTTGGTTCTGGATCGAAACGATTTCCTCTCCAAGAAGTGCTTCAATACACTTTAGAGTTTGTTGAGAACAAGCGAGACACTAATTCACCCTTGCCACCACCTGACGTAGAGATGACTTCTCCTTGTTCGAGTTTGAGGTTGTATAAAATTTTTGTTCTAATTTGTTACTAGTCACTACAAAATAGTAATGCATCGCTAGTTTCATTGAATTCATCATAACTACTGTAGCTTGCAAACATTCTATCACCAGGATGTAACTTAATTGGTGATCGAAATTCTTGATGTAGACCTTCGTCATACTCGAGGTTGGCAAAGTTTTTCTCAGATGTGGTATTTACCATCTGGGAATAATGGCTTTTTCCCAGTTTTAGACAATTTCAATTTTAAATCCAATTGTTTTTTCTCACTCACAGTCTACTTTTACACTTACACTTTCATTCCGTACAGTTAATTTTCCATGTCCATCACGATGTTTTTCAAAGTGATCATGAATAGGATCTACTGGTTTACTGGTTTTCCACCTCTGTTCATTTTTTGTGATTTAAGTAAAGATACATAAAATATGCAAACTTAAAAAATTAAAAACTTTTGACCAAAATCCAGATAGCCACATAACTGAAGACTCTTGAGATAATGCGTCATTTCTGTTTACACTCTAAAAGGGGTAACCAAAATCAAAAGTGTGTGTGGGGGGGGGGGGGGGGGGGTAATACAAGAGCTTCCTAGTTTCTATTGCATTCAATTCTATGCTTTCTATACTTCTGTTTTTTTTTCACATTACAGTATATGATTACAAGCTCACGTTTAAATTGGCAGTGACATCGACAAAGAATGTCACTTTTTAATAAGATACCGGTTTTTCCCGGGGTTTTGTCAACCCTGGTCGTACTTTACGTTAGTAGTCTGCAGTGACTACCCCTAACAAGGTTGATGGTTGGCTAGTCTTAGTTTGAAGCAGCTCAGAACACATGTTACACCTTTAACATAAAGTTGGCAGCCAATTGCAACACCGATTGTTCACTCAGAACTATTTTGACAGTGACAAGTAACAATCTCAAAAAATTCATTTTCAGCTATATTGACTAGTATTGTGTTTGTTCTTACAGCATGGCAGGTGATTCTCCGAGTAGGTCTCAGTCTACATCTGACACCATTGGTTTTAGGAGTATCGTGTTGTCATCGTCACGTGATTTAGAAACAAATGAAAAGGATGACTGTAAACGTGGAAGTGATATTAATGCGACACCATTCCCGAAGCATGTCTCAGAAACAGAATTGAGAGTTTTGCAAAACTGTTTACGTCGTTGGCGTACAGAAGTGGAGAAGGACGTTAAAGGCATGTTAAAATATTTGTTAAAATTATTCGTTGGATAGTGTATACGAGAAAGCCTGTTTTTTTTGGAATTTGTACTAATGCATGTATATACAGTTTGAAACAACGAATCAAAAGAATCAGAAAATGGTTAATAATACCTCTAGATTAATCCAATTCAACTCTTATGCCTGCAATCAGCTTGAAAGCCATGTGGCAGGGTGTATTGCTCTCGATCATAAATGATTGTCATTTAGGCAAAATAAGACATCATTGTTAAATTGAAATCGTCCTAACAAAGAACTATTTACTGGAAGAGAATTCCATAGTTTAATAAAAAAAACATTTGTGGAAAAGACCAGAAATATGCATCAGTTCTCGCCAATAATTCTTTGAGGATCTTTGAATGCCCTTGTCTTACCTTTACGAGGACTCTATCATCAGTCAGCAACCGTCTGAAAAGGGCAAGGCTTTGCTCGTTTCTTCTGGCTGCTAATGATTCTCATGTTTATCACAATAAGTAATGTAAAGGTACACACAACTTTGTCCGTGTGAAGTGTATAGCGTACACATCTCTGGTACGCCCCATCTGGAATATTACAGCAACATTTGGAGTCCTCGCACTGCTGAGTTAGTTCATTCTATTGAAATGGTTCAACAAAGGACTGCTAGGTTTGTTTGTGACAAATACAACATTAATGAGGAGTGTGACAAAAATGCTTTCAGAGCTTTGTTGGGACAGTTTACTTGCAAGGGGACAGATAATAGTCTTAACATTTTAAATGGATAATAGAAGGCTGTTGTTCTAAACCTACTTCAAATTAACTATGCAGGCCATGATATTTGAGTATGGTTGACATCTCAACAAAATTTAGAGATATATTTGCATGGACCGATTCATATTACTTTTCATCAGAGCATTTTACGCAAGAAAATAATCTTGTATTATGTGGCTCTTCATTTTCTGAAAATGCATTATTTTAGCCGCACCAAAACACATTGCAATTGTTATTAGGTTTATATCCTTGAGTTTTGACGATGCTACAATAGGCCTTCTTGGCTGATTGCAGAGTAATTATTCAAATTTAAATACAGACAACTCATGGCATACACAGCACATACCATGGGCAAATCATACCATACACTACTTAAACCACATTCTGAAATAATTTGCAATTCGTAGAACAAAACTTAAACCATGCACAAATCATGCAATGTATTATACTACAAACAGTGCATACAACACTCAACATACTGTAGGCCTACTTACAAAAATGCTACATAGATTTTTAGGTTTGGGACAATATGCAAAAATGTGGATGTTTGCCAAAAGTTCTGTTCATAATTCCTTCAAAATAGACCAGATATCTGAATGTGAAACCTTTTGCTTGGTGTTTAGTCTCACAATGGCATGCAACATTGTGTAAATTAAAATCCTTGAGCTTATTAATTACTTATAATTTCTAGTTTAGTGTGAAAAAATGTGTTGCAATTAATTTGCTCATATGTTGTGTTGTATGCACTGTTTGTAGTATAAAAATGGCATGAGTTCACAGTTGTACGTCGTATTAGGTAAATGTGACAATGTTTGTTCATAGTATACATAGTTCATAGTTTGATGAATTACACATAATGAGTTTTGCATGATGTGACAGTTGTTTGCGATATGTGCTGTACATTGATCTCGGTATGGTGTTGTACATGTTTTGAGTTGTCCTGGTATAAGTTATGGTATATGGTCAGTGGTGTAGCTAGGCTTGGTTGCACCCCCCCCCCCCCCCCCCCGCGCTATTTTGATGAATGGCGGAACATGTCTGAACAACAGTAGGAACAGTTGGAAGGTTAGGAAATTAAGCTTGTTGCAGAGGGTTTTTTTTTGGGGGGGGGGGGCGCAGCCCCCCATTCTTTTTTTTTAAAAAGAATTATCAAAACAAATTTGTCCATTGTTCCAACCGTTCCTCCCGTTAATCAAATAAGGAAACAGTCAAATAATGGACTAATTTGATTTAATAATTTTTTAAAAAACTGCAGGCTGCGCCACTAACCACCCTGCAACAAGCTTAATTTAACTAAACCTAACCTTCCGACTGTTCCTACTATTTTTCCGACTATTCCTACCATTGTTCCGCCGTGCTCATTGATCTCTATGAAGATTTACTGGTGCAAGTATGTAGTTTTTAAAAGTAAATATAAAATGAAAGTCGATTTATTTTCGAAAATAACTGAATAAATTAAGCGAGAGATTCGGAATCACTCGCTTAATTTATTCAATTATTTTTGAAAATACATAACTTTTATTTCGTTTTTTGCGCCCCCAAACCTCCTGCGCCCCCTCCCCCGCAGTTGCGGGTCTTGCGGTTGCCTAGCTAGGCCCCTGTATATGGTATACTTTATTTGTAAAAAAAATACTTTACATGTAATATTTCATTCTAGAACTGCTAGATTTGAAAATATTTGATACATGATATTTTATTCTAGAACTTCAGGATTTGATACGGAATATCGACAAAATGATTAGCAACATGTACAATGAAACCGCTCTTCAAAAGGTATGAGGATTCATTTTGTATTCAAAACGAGTAAATGAAAATACATCTTTTTTATAACTAAGGTTCCATATAGATTACACGCAGTACTCGTTCATGAGGGGCAAGCAGCTTCAGGTCATTACTGGGCATACGTGTACGATCACTTTGGCAAACGGTGGCTCAAATTCAACGACATCACTGTGACTGAATCGACATGGGATGAGCTGGAGAAAGAATCTGCTGGTGGTTATCACAATGCGAGTGCGTACTGCCTTATGTACATTGACGGCACACGAAATGAACTAGTTGGTCGTGAGTTTTACGTTCACGGTAAAGGAGGTGGCTTTGTCAATAAAAATTATATTTTTGTATTCTTTCTAGATTGTGCTGATGATGAGTCAGGTGGTCAATTCGTCAACAGCATGGATAGTCTCCTACCCGATCTTTATAATTTAGTTTTTGAGGATAACCTCTGTTTCCAAAAGGAAATTGACGCATGGGATCACAATCGGGACACACACAATGAACAGGTTAAAGAATCTTCGCCGGATGAGACGTTGCTGGGTCGGTGTTTTCGTGCTGTGATAACTAAGGCAACCTGAAAATTGTGTGTTCAATGATGTTGGATCCCAAAAATACTTTGAAGACAGAAAGACATAAAATAAAATAAAGATGTATACATGGAGATAGCGAAACTATGGAGCATCCATGTCAGGAATTAGTGGGATTAATGAATGGTGGTGTCACCTCATTTTATTAAGGATGGCCAAAAGTACCTGATTTCTAAACTTAATAGATTACTGACATTCATAAAGTCATACAGCACATTCTGTAACTCTTATGATTTTCTCAATCAGTTCAATGATAAAAAAAATTGTAACAATATTCAGTGAATGTTTTTTCACTTGTATAAGCAACTTTGAACTGTTAAATTTAGAGAAAGAGAGACCTTTTTGCTTGGAACACATCGAATGAAGAATCTTATGTTTTTGAATCGATTCATATGATTAATCGGAACACTTCATTTTATACGATTAATATGGAACTAACAAATCGATTCCCCGATTAATCGAATCGAAATTGGGCATCCTTACTACTCAAGAGCTTCCTTCCCAGTTACATCATAATTCAACAATAGGTTACCAAACAAAAAAATCAAAGTTTCCCTTTATAAACATAGAAAGGTAATTGCTTGTAAGAAGAATGAAAACCGTAAAGACCCATACAATTAAAGCTCATTCAGCTACGACGTTTTTCTTTAATATACGAGGCTCGCTACTTCCATGTCTATATCTTGATGAAATAGGTCATTGTGAACACCTTAATCAGTAATCACAAATGCTGTGTATTTCGAATTAAAATGGAGACAGTGGAACGTGAAACAAAATGCTGCTATAAACGTGAAAAAAGAATCCTCGCCGATGCTGCCATGATGAATTGTTACAGGTTACGATACATCAATATGGTGTTTAGTCATAAGTATTGAAAACTTTACTGTAATTAGAGAAAAACTCAACTAAATAGAATATTTGAAACATTAAAAAATTGATAAAAGGTCATTTGGCAGTTAAAATTTGGAAATTTTAGTCAGAATTTATTTTTGTTAACATTTCTATATTTTATTATATTTAACACTGCTTGAAGAATTTGATAAATTGTTTAAGTAGTATAGAAATTCTAGAATAATCAAGAAAAAAGTGTTCTAGAAATTCGTAAAAGTTGAAATATACACAAACACTGCTTTCCAATTCTACAACGATATGTATTTAAACAAATCACGTGGCGTTTCTTTGTATCAAATTGTTTTTAATGCTTTTGGGTTGCCTTAGTCTTAGTGATAGGCTTTTAAGGAGTGATTTTTACTTGTGTTAAAATTATGTATGAAGTGAAGGACGAGGAATCGGAGTCTACACCTCCAGTTAGTTGTCGGGTCATTGCACCGAAGCCGGTTAACATAGAGAGATTTGCATTGTCACATCATCCTGTGATGCGTACGTTGATTACTGTTGAGTCTATCCTGCTGACGGATGGTCCCGATGCTGCTCTTTCTGAGGTATCATCGTCGAAGTTTTCAACAATTTTGAAACGACGTTTAATTTTCAATTTTTTCAGGCTTTAAAGTTGGAGGTGAAACACTTTAAAGATCTTGCAAACGGTTGTGATCCATTGACTGATGGAAGACTTGAACACATCGGAGTTTACCTTTTAGCCAATGGAGTTCCAGTTGATCCACTCATAGTCTGGATCCTTCTAGAACAGTTCACTCACTCTAGTCTTGATCTAGATAGAAGGTTAGTTTGATTCTATGTCTATTGTACTAATTGCATTCAGATTCACTTTTCATGCCAAGAGTAGAGGAAAGCCAATTCGTCGTGTTGCTGAGCAGAGACTGCAGCGTTTTATGATGCAGCACGTACAACCGCAGCACAGAGAACTATATAACACGTGGCAAAAAGATTTCAAAGAGTTCTGCGAGCTCGCGACTCTTTTTGCTGTGGGATTAGAGTTATTTCATGATGGTAAATACCGAGAAGCTCTACCTTATCTCGTCAACGCTTGCACTCTAAATGACTACGTTGAAAAGAAGGGATCGACCGAACGACGTGCCTTCGACACGTGCCTGCTTTCATACTACAGGCGGCAGAGTCTTCTGGCATGTACCCATATTAGCAATTCTAATTTTAAAAGGTTTTGAATGGACAATAAAATGTTAATGAAATCATAACAAGACTTAGAATTCAGTGAGATATTTCAACATTTTATTGTCCATAGTTATGACGTCGCCTGTTTTCACGTTATGTTTATTTTTAAGAAATTGTGCGAGAGTGCCAGCTCTCAGTTTGAAACAGAGGAATTGAATAGAGCACAAGAAGCCCTACAGTTGATGAATGACTTTGTTGTCCCCTGTATGAAATTTCTGAATGCATCTAATGCTACTAAAGAGGATTGTGCAGTCGCTGATCACATACGTGGCACGTGGTGTTCGAAGCTTGGAGACGACAACTCTAGTGAGTATTTTAATGCTATCACAGTCAAAACATATTCAAACCGTATTTGTTTTAGGTGTGAAAAGTCAGTTACTACCCGACTTGCTGGGTAAACTTCTTGATCCGAGCGAGGAGGAGAAATTGAAAGACGATCTTCCCCTCCTTCGAAGCACCCAGGAACTTTCGGATCGGTTCCGTGCGGCTATGAATCTTGCTCAGAACAGTGGGTCTCTAAAAGCGGCATACCAAAGTAGATAATTAAAAGTTTCAGTGTAAAAGTTGGTATGTTGCTTTACAGTGTGCATTTGGAGTTTGTACAGTTACATAATTTACTTGAGTTATTTTTTTTTATTATATAATTAGCAATTGTGTAATAGTTCTAAATTTCTAAGGTGTTTAAATGACAAAAATAGAATGATTTATCTTTTTCATAAAACATTCTGTGGGTTCACCTCAAATATAGAAAACAATTTGAAATGTTAAATAAACCAAAATAATGAAAAATTTAATGCTAACAATGAGGTAACAGCAATTGACAATATAATTTACCTTTGTTTTTTTTAATATAATGAGAAGTGTGTTTTGAAATAATTAAAAGTTGCTCCTTCAATTACGGTGAAACCCTACGAAAGTTATAGAATGAGCCATAATTACACGATAGCCCTATTTCTGGAACACAGGCAATTAGAAATCGGGACAAATAGAAGTTGGCTCCGCCCTTTTTATGACGACCGGCAACTTCTAATTTATTAGTTATGTAGTCTGACGTCACATGCTCCGCCCTTTTCAACGTGGAACCACACAACAAACGAATTAGAAGTTGCCGGTCGTCATAAAAAGGGCGGAACCAACTTCTGTTCGTCCCGATTTGTAATTGCCTGTATTTCTGGAGACTCCAGAAGTAATTTGTGGTCATGTGAGTCAGGTGTATCACCAGTGTATAAAAGAGCATTTTTCCACCCGATCTTCAATATACAACGTATTTCTTGACTGGCATTTTTGATCACAGCATTAACCAACGAAGATTAATTTTTGTCATTTATATAAATAACCTTGAAGGTATTCAAATAAAAAAAAAATCCTTAACAAAAAGTTAAGCATTCTTTTTTTACATGTATTCTTATGATTTGCTAAACATTGCACAAGTATTGAACACCATGTTTAATACCTGTGGCCAGGGGCATAGCTAGGGAACCGCAAGGCCAGCAACTGCCCGGGGGGGGGCGCAGGAGGTTTGGGGGCGCAAAAACGAAATAAAAGTCGGTGTATTTTCAAAAATAATTGAATAAATTTAACAAGTGATTCTGAATCACTCGCATAATTTATTTAGTTATTTTCGAAAATAAATCGACTTTCATTTCGTTTATTGTGCATAGAAATTTTTTTTTTGAGGGGGGGGGGGGTGCTATTTTGATGAATGGTCCGAACAGTCAGAAAAATAGTAGGAACAGTCCGAAAGTTTGGTTTAGTAAAATTAAGTTGTTGCAGGGGGTCTGGGGGTGCAGACTCCGACTTTTTTTTAAGAATTATTAAATCAAATTAGTCCATTATTCCAACTGTTCCCAAATTTGTTCAATGGGAGGAACAATTGGAAAAATGGACAAATTTGATTTAAAATGAGGGGCTGTGCTCCCCAGACTCCCTGAAACCAGCTTCATTTTACTAAACCTAACGTTCCGACTGTTCCGCCGTTCACAAAATAGCACCCCCCCCCCCCCCCAGTAAGAGGGATAAGTGGAGGGGGAGGTAAAGCGGGCGCAAAGTTTTAAGCGGCCCGGGGGGAGGGCGGCGCAACCAAGCCTAGCTACGCCCACTGCCTGTGGCATGACAGGATGGATCTTCTGCTGAAGTCATGTGAATCACACTTGCTCTGCTTACAAAAAAATGATGCTTAGTTCACACTGGAAGACAGCGACAGAAGACAGGTAACTGGAAAATGCAATAAAAAAAGCCCTCTGCCCTGCAGTTCACATAAGTCTATATAGTGGGGGCAAAAATTGAGCAGTAACTACAAACCTGAATAACCTAAAGCAAAATTTGAGCAAGAAACAATGATAATGGAACTACCTATTTTGTCAAGATCACGAACTGATCAGAACTTGTTCCCAATGTGCATTAGCAGATTTGTTCAGCACATTAGAGATGGCGAAGGATAGAACCGAACCGAATCAGTCCTTATCATTTATATCAGTTCCAGTAAATGGCGAACCGGTTCTACCAGTTCCGAACCATTGACATTGCTAAGAATTGCTTATGCAATTACTTTAGCAAAAAGACATTATTGAATTCCATTTTGGCATTGCAAAAGCATGTGTTTTTATTGAATACTTCTGTTTTCTATAAGGTGAATGTTCAATAAACAAAAGTAAACATGACAAAAAATGACCAGCTTCAAAAAAAAAAAAAAAAAAGTGGTGCTCATGTTATGAACCTACAGTACCAGAGTTGGTACAGTTGTTAGTTAATTGAGGCTTTTACTATTCTTCTGAGCATTAAAATGAAATACTACACATTATATATAGAAGTAAGCTAATTTTGTTTTCTTAATACAGTAGAGCGCCGATTACCAGAACTAATGGGGGACATGCATACTTCCGATAATTAATCAAAAGTTAATAAACTTTAGAAACACCACGGACATCAATGGGGGAATATATACGCGCTGTAAGGGCGATATAGGGACGTTGACATCGTTAACACTATTGCCGTTTGCAAAAAATAGTTTTTAAAAATATAATTAGCGTCTTAATTAAATTATAAATGGTATGTCATGAATAAGGAAACAAAATTAACTTACTTTTATAATCTGACTACAAGAGGAGTAAAAGCGTCACTCAGTAGCCACTACAACTGTCCTTCTCTAGCAGATCTATTTTTTCCGTTGGGTCACGTGGGGGAAAAAAGATAAGGATCCAACGGACAAAGTTTGCAAGTCGTGTACACATGGTTCGTCTATATCGGGCCTTACATCGCCCCCATTGACATCCGCGGCGCATCTTATAGACCCTATATACAAGTGTATATTTAGGCTAGGCTCTTAACATAACCGAACTCCCAATAAAAAACACGTCGTGAAGTAAACGTGATAGTTGTCTGTCATGACAGTGTGTGACGTCTACTTCACAGATATCATTGAGTCAACAGTGTTAATGCCTCTCTCTCTCCCTCCAGAAGACAAATTTCCCTACGAAGTAGATATTTCCCTACAAGCGGTCACAACAACAACTATTACTATTGCGACAGTACTATCAACTATCTCGTCAAACGAGATAGTTGTAATAGTGCTATCGCGACAGTGCGATAGTAGTGACTATCATGTGGTTTTCACGATGATAGTTCTCGCTATAGTTGCTCTGATGACAGCAACTATCGTTACAACTATCATCGTGAAAACGTGACTTAAGGGTAGTATTCTTAATATTTAAATAATTTGTGCTAAACACAACTTTTACATGAAACTTCATGAATTTACCGATACTTTTTTTAACTTAACAATCATTAAGAATTTGATGTTAAAAGGCTGATACAAAACAACACGTCCGTAAAGAAAATTATTTTGTAATAATGGAATAGACAATGTCTTTTTAAAATAGTGTACTCACTTGTCGCTGTTCACTTCCAAGAAGTTTGAAAATAAATGACACATTTTACAAATTCAACCGATATTTTAATTAATTCTATCCCATTTTCTTGTGATGTCATTGTACTCTCCATCTATACCCTTGTAATTTTTAATTGGTGGTGTGTAAACTGGGCCAATAGCATGGTAAGGATTTACCAAAAATAGATCAGGCTGAATACAAAAAACAACATAAAAATGAATAAAAGCAGAGCAAACTACAACAGTTCAGACAAAAATATTTCATAAGTGTAGCCTACTCTGCCAACATAAAGTTTTTCAAAAGCAACTTTTAAGAAAAAAAATCTTATGTTAACATCCATTTTATGGTGCTGTGATGATATTGTTAATAACATAATCAACAGAGCCGATTCAAGGATTAGGCGGATGTTTAAAGACAGCCATTTTTTTAAAAAGGGACATTACCTCCAGAAATTTCTTGTCAAAATATTGTCAAGACTTACCCAGTGATTACTAAAATAATTTTTAAAATTAAAAATAAGTTGTCAATAAAATCACACACACAAGTGACTTTTCATGAGTCACCACCGAACAACGCCATTTCAAATTTCAAGAAACAGAACGTCTACCCCTCAAGTTAGTGGCAAAGATTGTCACCTCACATTTCCATAAAACTGAATACTGATCTTTTTCAAACTGCTATATAAATTTATATATAACGTCTTGAAAATGCATGTCATATTTTCACTGTTAAACTTTGAATTTTAAGTTAGCTTTTGAGAAAAACATTTTACGCTCAAAATCTCTGCTTAAATGCCGATAAAAAAATTACCTGTAACGCTTCGTGATAGAGATCGTCCGAAACGATTTTCAGTTCTTCTAGTGCTTTCGCTTGGGCCTGCAAAATCCGTTCTAACACTTCTGTTTCTCTCGAATTCTGTTGTCCTTTATATCTGGCCCACTCTTTAAATAAGATTGCCCTTGAATCGACCTCTTCCTCGTTAATAATTTTACTGGCAACTCTTTTGCGCAACCTAGATTAAAAACAATGATGGTTTAATAACGTTATGTTTATATGTTTTGTCAATTACAGAAACATTCGAACTGTTTTTCGTGTATGAGTTTTGGTGGTACTTCTAGTTCATCAATGGGCTTCAACTTCCTGCCGACTTTTTCCAATCTTCTGATTTCTTTCTCGATCTTTCTTTTCTTTCGATCTTCTCGTAGCCTCAGAACGGCGGGATCGATTTTTTTCTTTTTCTTTAAAGGTTCTGCTCTGAAAAGATAAAAAAAACTTTAAATTGAACAGTTACCTTTGATTTGCCATTAACTGGTAAATCTGTCACGTCACATAGGTTTTTGGCAGGCCAGATCTTCAGTCATTTATAATCTTATGAAACGATAAGTCCAGGAGCAATCCCGGCTCGCTTAGTTTTTCTGGATCGTTTGTTTTTATTTTTGATTGGCAAGAAACTTTGTCAACCCTCTGTACTAACATACAGAGGTTTGACCCAGTTACATCAGCTGACGATACCAATATCCTGCCTTGGGTCACCTTTTGGGTCTTGGGTCTCTTTTCCTCCCAGTCCCACCCCTTTACACAAAGGTCGTCCTGATAAGCAGTAGCATTAAGTCAATGGGGTTGTGTTTTTCAATTTTAAGTTTGTTTTTAATTAGAATGAATCATCTTTCTATATTTTGGTGACCACTGGTCAATCACATTGATATGGTTCTTACTTGTGATTTTGCCCAATCAGAGAATAATGAGAAAGTGTTCTCAGTATCCTCTTTTTGGGTATAAAAAGGCTGTGTTTTTGATGTTGATCAAGCATTCTGTAAACAGAGAATCTATGATCGATTTGGGATAGACCTCGATGAATATAATTGTAAATAAACAAATGATATGCTTTAAAATTGCCAAGTCTTATTTTTTGTACTTATTGGACAGAACGAAAGTTCTAACAGCACCATTATCTCGAACTGCCAATCTGGGTGAAAACCCGAATCACCATTTCTAGATGAAACTCCAAGGGACAGCACAATCAACTAGCTCTTAACGGATGAAAGCCCGAAGAGTAGCAGACAGCTAAAAGATCCATTCTTACTGTAAAAGTTCAACAACATTATTTTATTGTTTTAAGTCGTTTCTAATAGTTCTTCAAATGTTTGGGTGACGGTTTTTTGGTCCTATGGGACTTAACATGGAGTTAAAAAACGAACGATTTTGAACCTTGTTTAAAAATAGAAGGACCTTTCAGAATTTCGAAAAAAGAATCATCGTGAAGGCAATAAACACGTGTAAATATGTGCTAATTTTTTTTGGTTGTTCTAAATCACTTTAATGCGAGTTCTTCTAACGTTTGTGGTACGGTGTTTTGCTCCTATCGGACTTAAAATGGAGTTAAAAAAAATGTACGATTTTAAACATTATTAAAAAATAGAAGGACCGTTTCAAAATTTATAAAAAAGACAACATCGTGAAGCCAATACATAAAAGTATGTGCTAATTATTTTGTTATTGTTCTAAATCGTTTTTAACGGGTTTTTCAAATGTTTGTGGAACGGTTTTTGATCCAATGGGATTTAACATGGAGTTAGAAAAAGGAACGATTTTGAACCTTGTTTAAAAATCGAAGGACCTTTTCAAAAATTATATAAATAAAGCACGTAACGAACAATACTTTTTATTGCATTTTGTGCTTTATAATGTATTTTAATTGAGCGATTGTGAGGCGATTTCTTGCAGTTTTAGTAACACCATATAGGAACAATCATTTGTCTCGTCGTCGTCTGCTCAAAACAACAAGATGGACGTGTAGCTAGGCTCTTAACGTGTTAAGAGAGCGCAAAATTTCATATGTTCCATGTTACAGAGCCAATTAATATGCGGCATTGCTATTATAAGAGGGAAACTGAGTACCGCATCTGCATAACTTTGAATCCGTGTAAGTCAAAGACTTAAGAGAAGAATAACATGCTGAAAACCACCAGAAAATGGAAATACAAAATTCTGTGTTCCTTTGTACTCAAAAGAGATATTGCACTCCTGGTAAATGCCTTACAAAGTGAAATTCTGCTGGATCTTTTTTGTTTTCAGCATGTGTGATTCCTAATTTAACTGTTTCTGTAACTCGGTAAAATACGTTTTATATGCCGTGTTAGTATTAAAAATTTCCACAGCTTTCTATAAGAACTCCTCAGGATGCAGATAGTCCCCAGTTCCCACTTGCTAATTGCGGTTATTCTTTCAATTCCCAGCCGCCTAGCCTCTATGCAGGTTAGTAACTTACTTAATTTCCCTTTAAACATCGAGGTCATTATGGGATGTACAAGTAGGATTACCATACGTCCTCCTTTTCCCGGACATGTCCTCCCTCCTTTTGGCCCATAAATTTTTGTCCAGGCGGATTTTTTAAAATACACGAAAATGTCCGGGTTTTTGTCTTTTCTTGTTCGCTACCACGTACTACTAACTTTGTTTTTGTGCAAACTACGTAACATAAACTTGCGCATCATAAGTTTCCGTAGTTGGTAAAAGATGACAGCACATAAAAGAAAAGCAAAACAACACAAAGTGATGACTGACTGTACAATTTTAGACCATTACTCTCCTAATGGTCTAAGCTGCAGCGGTTGCCAACCTTTCGGACCTCACGGAGCACTAAATTAAAATTTTAAATCCCGCGGACCACTAATATGCATTTTTTTTTAAAAGATAAATGCGTTTGTCAAATAAGGATCAGCGAACTTTTATTTTATTAATATAAAATCTTTAAAGGTTGTTTAATTGTAACAAAATTCTTAAAGTTAGTTTAATTATTAGAAAATAATTGAAGCTTAGGGGAGAAGCGTGTGCTGGAGGAACTGAACGAAATATAGCTCTTTCGCGTGCCGTATTTTACGAGAACTGTACTAGACTCTAGTACATTTCGTGAATTTAGTTCAATAATAAGGCGAAAATTGTCATTCAGAATAGAAGAAATTATTAAGAATATATTTTTGTTTTATATTATTAATAAAACAAAAAAATGCAAATATTGTCCAGATTTTTCTGCAGACCATCAACAATTTTTCGCGGACCACCGGTTGGCGACCGCTGGTCTAAGGTAGAATGATTACAATATATCGCAGGTTACAATGTAATCAAGTCACAAATCCAATCAAACAAACCAAATCTCAAGCCAATTTCAATCAATTCATAAGTCAATCAGTTTATACATAAGTCCAGTAATCCACTCAGGATAACACAAACATCCATGCCTATGCCAGGATTCGAACCGGAGACCCCCAGTACCACAAACCGGCAATTAGAAATCGGCTCCGCCCTTTTTATGACGACCGGCAACTTCTAATTGGTTTGTTGTGTGGTTCGACGTTGAAATGGGCGGAGCATGCGACGTCAGACTACATAACCAACCAATTAGAAGTTGCCGGTCGTCATAAAATGGGGCGGGGCCAACTTCTGTTATGTCCCGATTTCTAATTGCCTGTGTACCACATGCAGAAACTTTCTCCAACATGCCACCGAGGCATACAGGCTATTAGAACTCGGAACAACAGAAGTTGGCTCCGTCCTTTTTATGACGAATGGTAACTTCTAATTGGTTTGTTATGTAGTTCGACGTTGAAAAGAGCGGAGCATGTGACGTCCGACTACATAACCCACCAATTAGAAGTTGTATTCATCCCGTTTTCTAATTGCCTGTTAGAGATTGTGTAGCGTTTCGCCTTGGTTCACGCAGCCTATATAAAACCCGCAAAACCTTAACATTAGAGGCTATCGTGACTGCTAATCGAAAGAATATATACCTAATCGTCAACGTCCATACACCATAGTGACCACAGATAAAATATAAATCCAATGGAACCATTTCATTAAAAAAAGACAAGAATAGTTACGCATAAACAGGAGAAACACGAAAGGGGCAAGGTGGACTCGACGTATGAATAGCCCGTCTGCAGAACGTGGTGCTACATTTAATCAAGACGTTTGACCTTTTTTTAATGGAACAAAAATGTTATCAGTCATTTGAAATACTCCATGTAAAATGTCAATTGCAACCATATTTACCGCAACAATAAGGAACATGGCATACTTAAAAAAGCCATTTTTAAAAAATATTTATAAACATCAAACGAATTTTGAAGAATGTATATCCAGAAGCAAGTGGGCGCGACACGGTTAAAAGTTATCATTTGTTTACTTCCTCCGTCATTTCCGTTATCAGCGCCATCTATTGATTGCAAGTGGAAAGAGCTGTCTTTATTTTGGCTAGAAGAAAAAGAATAGCATTTATTGCTCTCTGGTCACCAACGTGACTAGCCGACAAGCGACTCAGAATACATATCAATACAATAATGTACATACAGTGAAAACAATTAATCATAAAAGTGAAAACAAACCAAAAAACATAAGATTGAATTAGAAAAGTTTCTAGCTACGCGGATGGGTAGCATTATGCTGGTGGTTTCTCACAATCTGTACCGAGTCCTTGATTACAGTGGTCACAATTTCGGTGACCAAAGATTTTGGAAGGTTGAATCTAGTGCGAAAGTTCTCAAATAGTTTGGGAATGGTGCCTTTAGCACCCACCATAAGACCAATGATTTCAATATCCTCCAGTCCATAACGCTCCAGAAAAGGGGGGATTGTGTTCTTATAAGTATATAGTGTTCAACCTTTTCAGTGTGCACACATTTTGGCTGATCTACATCATGTTCCGTTCGGACAGTTGGGTCGATCATGTAACCCTTCTTCTCACCTTTACGGAAGGCAATGATGTCGGCCCTTTTGTTGCTTCCACCCGAGGCTTGGACATGAACTTCCTCATCGACCATAAACCCCGCCCCACGAAGAGCAGATGCAATTGCTGATCTGACACGATTGTGACGTGCATTACGAAGGAGGTACCCTTGGTCACAGTTGCCTAGGACGTGAGCAATGGTTTCGGTCTCTTTGCAACAGTGTCGACAAAGGTTTCTGTCCTCTGCATGTGAGCGCCCAGGGTTCCCTCGCACGGCAGTCAGGTTGCCTGTCAGTTTCAGCCCCTCAGTCCACTCTGAGGTGGACAGGCCGGCTCTGTTGGTCATCCATTTATTGGCATATGGCACTTCGGCATAGAGTGCAACACCTGCACCTCGCCCCATAGTTGTCCATTTCAAAAAAGCTTGGTGACGCAGCTCATCCCGGATATGGCGACTAGTTTCTGTTGTTGGAAGTTGTGGAAGTGACAGCTTTCCTCTGCAGTCCACTATCTCACGCTCCAGATTGCGAAGATGATTGCAGTATACATCTCCACTCTTCAGAAGCTTCTGGCAGATGGAGATGTGCTGGAGAAAAGCCTCCCATTCAGCACGAACAATGCCAAGACCCTTGAACTTACGTGCACTGTATAACATGGCATCAGCTGTGTCCCCCGGGAGGCATAAGATCTTTTTCACTGCACTCCGAATAACCTTGTCCACATCTTTCAGGAATGAACTCTGCAGTTGGTGCAGGGGGGCATTCTGAAATGCGAACGTTGTTTTCGGCCAGATGAACTGGTTTATTATGTTCAACTTCTGGTCGGCTTTAAGAAGGTGTGAGGAGACTAACAGTTCTAGGTCACTTTTCAGTCCATCTATGAGCTTCCCATGGTCAAACACAATGTTCCTTTCATACGTCACTCCCAGATACTTGATCGTTTCCTTGGGTGCAATTGAGAAAACAAAATCGGTTGTACTCAGGGGCACCTTTTGGTCAATGAGGTCCCCTTTTGATATAACGATGGCAGAAGATTTACTTGCATTGATCTCGAGGCCGATACTATGAAACAAAGAGATTGCCTGCTCAGCTAGATGTGTAGCTGACATAACTGAGTTTGCAATCAGGACTGTGTCATCTGCAAACCCAGCCACAGAGACATAAACAAGTTCATCCGAGAGCTGGAAACCATAGCATTCTGATATGTTGGGATCAGAAAGCTCCTCCAGTATGAAGTTGATGGCCATGTTGAACAGTCTTGGTGAGAGTGGGGACCCTTGAAGTACACCACGTTGTATGTCGAGAGTCTGTGACTTGCTGGAGTTGCACTCTATTTGCGTGCTGTTCCCCTTCAAGAGCTCAGTGATAATGCCACGAAGTTTTGATGGCATGCTTGTTTGTTCAAGTACCCGAATCAAGTCATTATGCCCAACATTGTTAAAGGCACCAGTTACATCTAGCATTACTATAACACAGTCCCGCTTGTCTCGTTTGGCTGCTTGGAGGCATCCATCCACAATGGTGGTGTTGATGTGTGTTCCAGGAGTTGATGTAAACCCTCGTTGATGTTCTGAAAGTTGAATAAACTCCTGTAGCTTGTGATCGAACACACGTTCAATGACCCGCCAAATGACGGATGCCATGGATATTGGGCACCAGTTGTCAATAGATTGTGGGTTGCCCTTCTTGTGGAGTAGAATCATGCATGACAGCCTCAATGATTTTGGGACATAAGACCAGTGCTGCATGATTGTCCCTACAAGAGCAATAACTTCGGCAGCTGCCTTGCATTTTAGGGGACGCACTAGTACTCCATCTGGCCCTGGACTTGTGTCCACAGCAATTTTCTTAAGAGCTTCCGTCACTAGCATAGGATCAATGTGGTCAGAGTATGTTCCATCCAAGGCTGCCTGAGCAGAACCGGTTATGTTGTGAGTACGAGGGCGAATGCTATTGTTGGGAGTCCCCAGGCTAAATTTAAAAGCTGCATATAGCTGGTCCATAGCAATAGTACAGTTTGTGGGTTTGTTGGTGCACATAACTGACCGAACTGCTTGTCGTCGCCTATTATAGTAGAGAAATTGCGTCTTTTGGTAGGCATATGCTGCATTTCGATTTTGCCTGTCGCGTTTGCTTTTCCGCTGCGGATTGGTCGTTTCTAAGTAGTGACAATCCATTTGAGCAAAAGATTTTTTCTTACGTGACTCAAAAAACTTCTGGGCAGGATGTTTCAGGCCAGGAAGTTTGTGGATGGCTTCCACAGCAGCTTGTTGGAAGAGCTCAATGAGTTCATCAAAAGTGGCTGTGTCCTTTTCGGTGTTGAGCAGTGGGAGAAGCCTCTTGGTAAGTGGCATTGTGGGCTGGTTACTTTATTGCTTCTTCCTTCTTATGTTTATGCTCCCATTGATTAGTGGTTCGCGCCGCATACGTTTTCGAATTTTATTTTTTTCTGTTTATTGTAGGGGACTGTTAAATAGGTTAGGTAAGGATATTTTTACGTTTATTTTTATTCTTATTTTTATGTTATTGTTTTTAGGTGACTTTTTATGACTATTGTGATAAACCCAAGGAGCTTCTTCCAACCTCCTTGGATAAACCCTATTCTGTTTTTTTTAAACAAGCACCATCCCTCTATAACGGAAATGAAGGAGGAAGAAGACATATAATAACTTTTAACCGTGCGGCGCTCACTTGCCTGTTGTATATCTATGGCAAGCCGTTTTACTTTTTATTCTCGAATTTCGGAGAATGATGAGACTTGTGTGTTGCTAATTCAATTCTGGATATCGAGTGTCATTTTTTATTATTGAAATCCTATGAAGATGGAAATTACTCTCCCAGTGTTTTCAAAAGCGGCGGCCAGATTGCAGCACAATTTGTGATATCGAAACATGAATTATGGATATCGAAACTTGAATTTTGGATATCGACACACAAGTCTCATCATTCTCCGAAATTCGGGAATAAAAAGTAAAACGGCATATTCCTAGCCTCCTATAGATACAGGCCTGCCAGCTTCGAAATTTAGATACCCGTAAAATGGCCGCCATTTGCCCAATGTACTCGCCAGGCGGCGCAACCTGTGACTTACTACAAATGGTATTTTGTTGTGCATTCTATTGGTTTTGACTCGTTTAAAATTGTGCTATGCGGTCATTTCTTAAGAAAAATTAAGTTGGTTTTCAATTTTGTTTTAATTTATTTTATTAATTTGTTCAAAAAATGTTTATGTTCAATATACGTAATTTTTTTTAAAAAATTGATTCCCCCCCCACAATATTTTTTTTTTTCATATTTTTTTTTTTTTAAATTGCATTTTTTAAAATTTGCTATAAATCCCACAAATAATTTTAATTTAAATATATTTACATAATTTACAATAAAACACTTAGGAATTTCATTAATTGGCTAATTAAAATGCATATTTTTTTTTGAAATCGAAATGTTGACCAATTTGAAATGGAAATAATATTATTGTTAATATTAAACACTCCTGCTGGAAAGCCAAGTGAACGTTTTTGCAAACAAAATTATTATAATTTTTCTCAAAGTTGAACTTTGAAGAAAGTTGATATCTACAATATAAAAATGTATCATATATAAAATATATACATATATATTATATATTATACATATCGTCATCATTTCCTGTACCATATCCCGAAAGCAGCAGGGTCGGCCTTGCTGGTTCTAACTCTCCACTCGTTCCGATTTTGCACCAAGCCCCCAGTGACCCCACATGAATTTGAATTTGAATTTGAAAAATTACTCTGCATGCAGCAATAAAGGCCTATGGCAGAGGGACAAGAGTCCAAGTGCAGCATGGAAAATACATTGTCAAAACCAGAAAATATAAAACCCTATTGATATAAACCCAACAACAATTTCAATATTTTTTAATGCTGCAAATATATGCATTGTCAAAACAAAACAAAATTATGACTCCCATAAAATACGTTTTTCTGGCACAAAATCTCCAGCAAGCGAGTTCCATTGTCGAATCCCCCTAGGGACAAATGACCAGTAATAAGAATTTGTTCGTGCAAAAGTCTCTCCAACTTTGTTAGAGTGGTCACCCCTACCCAAATATAATGCCCTGCAAAGTTTACTTGAAGTAGGTTTAGGGCAAAAGCCTTCTAGCATTCGATTAAAGATATTAAGACTAAAATCTGAACGTCTTGCAAGTAAACTATCCCAACCAAGCTCTGAAAGCATTTTAGTTACACTGTCGGCAGATCCATATTTACCCCAAACAAACCTAGCAGCCCTGCATTGGACCATTTCTATAGAGTGAGCTAAGTCTTCAGTGTGGGGATTCCACACGAAGCTGCAGTATTCTAGATGGGGACGTACTAATGATTGATATGCTATACATTTTACCTCCCTGGGACACCTTCTTAGAACGCGTTGACTAAACCTAAGCATCTGCATAGACTTGGAAATAATCTGTTCGACATGCAGCTTCCAAGAAAGCTTAGCTGTAATCGTTACCCCCAAATATGTATAAGAATCTACGTTATTAAGTGGAATGGCCCCTATTCTGTATGGAAATATTATTGGATTCCTTAACCTAGCTACCCTCATTACACAACATTTTTCCTTATTAAGTTGAAGTTGCCATTTAGAACACCATGCCTCTATTGCTTTCAAGTCACTATCAATAATATGGCAATCATTGTCAGAGGTAACCTCACGATAAATTATTGTATCATCTGCAAATAGCCGGCAATTGCTGCTAACTTGACTGCTGAGGTCATTGATATATAAAAGAAACAGAAGCGGGCCCAACACACTACCCTGAGGAACCCCTGATGTAACCCCTATCCAGTCAGATTCAGACCCACCTGCAACAACCCTTTGTTTCCTATCACTCAAAAAAGAATGCACCCATTTATACACCTGTTCACCCAATCCATACCCACTAATTTTTGTCATTAGTTTTGAGTGAGAAACTGTGTCAAATGCCTTGCAGAGATCAAGAAAAACCAAATCTGACTGCCTTTGTCTAAAATTTTCTGAAGGTCATCAACTAAAAGAATAAGCTGGGTTTCACATGAATGCCCCCTAAGAAACCCATGCTGGTTATCACACAAAAGATTGTTTTCCATAAGAAAATTCATTGAGGAGGAATATATAATATGTTCAAGGACCTTGCAAACTATCGAGGTTAAAGACACGGGTCTGTAATTAGTTACCTGAGACTTGTCTCCTGATTTAAAAATTGGACTAACATTAGCTCATTTCCACATATCTGGTACAATACCTACATCTAAACTCTGTTGAAAAATTAACTGAAGGTATGGACCCAACTCTTGTGCAAGATTTTTTAAAATGATAGCATACATCCCATCTGGACCACAAGTTTTATTTGAGTCTAATTTTAGAAGTTGCTTGACTATCCCATCTGCAGTTATTACAATTTGATCCATACAAAGAGATGTTGTCATGTCACATGTCACCATATCATGCCACCATACATATATATATATATATATATATATATATATATATATATATATATATATATATATATATATATATATATATATATATATATATATGTATACACATATGTATACAATAATTTATTAATAATTTACAATTAAATTAACTGAAAATAATGTGAGCTTTTGACGATGACCATATAAAAATACCAACTTAACAATTATGTTTTCTGCAACTCGTTTCTTCTCTCGATCGTACGGTGCCCGCACGGAGAAGATTCGAGTTACAGAAGTAGGCGGATGGTGATCGATTGCAATCATCCTTCTGTGCAGGGGTGTAATCTTTGTAGTAGGATGGTCGCCATCGCTCCTGGTCGATGCTGATATACATCTTCCTTTGTCTGTTGCCAATTGAAGATGTTGTAGCTGCTCCAGGATCTGTATGTCTCCTTGCCTTGTGTCTCCGGCCTCCGGCCACTGGTATTAGTTTCCAAACATAGAGACAACGCAGATTTCCGTTATAAACACTTTATTTATTCTTGTACAGAAACACTCAAGTTTACAAGAATGAATTGTTAATTAAAGGTGCGTCCTCATGCCATAATGTGGTATGGATAAGAATCTACGTAATACAAACAAAGTTGAGCAAAGAGAAGGATGATGAACAAAGGAAATAGGTGGACGTGGATGCACCTTGTACAGAGGTAGATTCGGGAGGGCACTGGCGCAAAAAGTCTCAGTGTCCTATGATATGCAAAAAGGCTGAAAACAAGACAGAATTAAAATTATAAGTTTGCCGGGTGTGGAACACATATTAAAACATGGTACATTTTGAAGAAAAGGAATATTTCATGTTTATAACATATTTTTTTTTTTATAAACTTTTTTCAAAACTCACTACCTGGATGGGTTGTGGCCCCATAAGTACATGTGGCAAATGCAGCTATCTCTGCTGCAGTGGGTTATAAGGTCCTGGATCCATGAGTTCGTAGATACTGGGCTCATCGATAGTTGGAGGCGGCAGAGAGCCACTTGCCTTAATCGTCCGGCAGATCCCAGTGGAAGATATTGTGGATATCCCGGTCCCCGATGATTTTCCTAGAGGACCGCTCGTTATGCAGGATGGCCCAGGCAGCATCCCACAGCTGCCACAGCACCTCACACTGCCAAGTGACCCACTGGTTGTTGATCAGTCGTTCGCTGAGGGTGGCCGTCCGGAGAAGATGATCCAGTAGTAACCGCCCCGAGTAGTCCCGGTTTGGGACACCCATTCTACCGGATGTGCCCGAGATTGGCCTGGCCTGTCATAAGGCAGACTGGGACATATCTCAAGCTCACTGTTGTTGCTGTTTTGATGCCGATCCCCTGCTCAGGGCTTCCTCTGGTTTGGCGCTACCTGGGGAAGACCTAACACTTTCCTTGAATCACTCCGTCCCACATCACATCCTGCAGAAGGTCTGTGATGGCCTTCTGTTTCCTTAAAAAGGTGGCATGTTCAGCAGATGGTGGAGGCATAGTGGAACGTGTGTAGGTTTCCCAGGAGGGCGACCCAGGGTGTTGGAGGAGGAGATCGGTGCGGAGCCAGATGTGTCGGGCCCCAACACACATGGCGACGATTGCAGTCCAGCTGGATGCACAGGTCCTGTTCGGGTGACGTGACTCTACGGTCGAAGTTGTTATGTGGCAAAGGACCACATCTGGAGGAGCTGCGTTGCTCCCGGTGACTTCTTCCGTCAGGTTGGCATCAGGGTTGAGGTTGTGAGCCACGAGGCAGGGAGCGGTTTGGCTATGAATGCTGGAGAGTCATGGAGGGAGTTGCGGTCCTTACAGATCTGCTTAGACTCCTTAGGGTGGCCCCTAGTGGAAGTCTTGATGTCAGCAGGTTCGGGGACTATCACTACGGATGATAATTTTGTAGGTGGCACGGCAACCTCCTGATGTGGTGGTGTGGTGCGGCATGCTGTGGGTGGTGAAGACAATGGTGTGTGCGGAGGAGGCAGTGGCATTATCGATGGCATGGATGTACTGGCAAGTTGGTGCTGGGGAGTGCAACAGGCATTGACATCAATTCCCGGTACCAGAATGGTTCTGGTGGCATCACAGACAGTGAGGACGATGTAGATAGTATGGTTGGCATAGCAGGCAGAAAACTCAAAGGTGGTGGCATTGGCGTAACTGGCAGCATAGATTGTTTGGCCTCTTGGAGGTGGGCCTCAATCTGCAGGAGCTTTTTCTTCGGGAGTTGCCCTGTGCAGGGAAGGCCCAGCTCGGCAAGGCGAGAGCAAACCGCACAGAGGTATGCAAGGCTTTCCTCCCCACAAATCTTGTCTTTCTCGCCCTGTCGTACAGCTTCTTCATGTTGGAGTTCAAGCTTGTTGCTCCTCGAGGGGGGTGGGTATTGACCCACTACCCCCACGCTTTCCTCTCGCGGTAGTTCTACCAGGAAGGGGCTCTCCAGGGGCGATGCTGTCTCGGAACTCTTGGTTAACACCCCATGCCATGGTGTTAATATCGATCTTATCCTCACGCTCCTCCCAGTAGTGCTTGGACATCGTGATGTCAAAGGGAATGATACTACTATTAGTATCAGGCTTCCCCTCACATCCAACCTTGGCTGGGCATTTGAAGTTAGATCGAAGGTGCTTCACTCTATGCCAGTTGAAGTTCTCTGGCTTGGAGTAAGTGTGGCGCTTCGACAAAGTGTCTGGTGACTTTCCTCGTCGGCTCACTGGCAGTTCCCGCCACTCGTTGCTTGCAGGTAGCAGGTGCTGGTGAGAGCGGTTCGGCGGTCTCCGCCGTTCCATTCTCGATGTCGTCATGGCTGGAGGAGGTAGACATCCTTCTACTTCTTCTCCAGGATCCTCTACCTGACATGATTGAATAGTTTTTACTTTCTTTATAATGTCCCGCTGCTGGTTACTTCTTAATAATAGCAGAAATCGGTGACCGATCACTCTGCACTGTTAATTAAAAGAGATGAAGAAAGTCTGGAATGTTCGGTGTACACAGTTGGACACAAACACACACAAAATGTTCGATGAGGATGACACAAGCTGGTACACAAATTCGAAAAAATGAAACTTTAAAAACTGAAGAGTTTGAAAAATAAATGTTGGTGGTGGTCAGCAAGTGTTCTTTTGAAGAAGGAACAAGTTGAGTGATAATTGACCACGTTTTGGTCCTTTTTATATATTTTTTATATGAATTTGGAAGTTAGAAGAGCTGGCCCCTTTGGAATGGGACACCTTGCTCTAATTGTTTTTTTTTTACTTCTATTTATTGAGGGTGGGGGTTGTTAATACAATTCTTATTAGAGGCAGGTTCCTGTTTATTATTTTAAGCAAACAAAAGAAAATAAAGAGTCCTGGAGAGAAGAGCTGTTATTTTCTTTCACATCGAAGTGTGTGAAATTGCCCATTAATTCTCTCCCTCTAAATCTCCCCTAAAAATAGACTGGTCAATAATGTACCACCCAGTAACTCCCGATCCCGCCAAAACCATAGCCTGGGTGGTAAACAACTCCTGCTTGTCCTTCCCTCTTCTCTAACTCACACTTCTTATTCATATCGAAGTGGCGGATTGATACTCTTAGGACCATGGTCACTTGGACCTGGGTACACCTTGTAGGTGTACACAGGTCCAAGATATAAAAGGACCGTGTTCCTCTTTGTTCATCGCCCTTGTCTTTTGCTGAACTTTGTCGTATTACGTAGATTTATATCCGTACCACATCATGGGCATGAGGACGCACCTTTAATTACCAAATTCATTCTTGTAAACTTGAGTGTTTCCATACAAGAATGAACAAAGTGTTTATAATGGAAATCTGTGTTGTCTTTATGTTTGGAAACTAACACTTCTCTACAGAGGCCGGAGACACCATTAGGCAAGGAGACATACCGATAATGGAGCAGCTAAGGCATCCTCAATTGATATAACAACAAAGAAAGATGCATATCAGTGTGACAGTACGGGGTTGCAGTTCAGGGGCTCAGATAAATGTCACAAGAGAGCACGGGAGGTAACTCAATTAAATGGCCGATTGTTCGAATAAATAGAAAAATGAGAAACTAAATGTTTAATAAATGAAATATTTATTCCACAAACAAACAATAACAAGTTTGTGTCTCCTCAAGGAAAGGTAACAATGAATAAATGAAGATTATAAAAACAGTTTTCGATATCATAAAGTAGCGATCCTTTCAATAATCTCAATTTCGGCAATTCCGAAAGTGAGCGAGAGCAGACGGCTTATAGAGCGTCTGCACAGAGTCGAGAAAGAACCGCGAGATTTGAATATTGTGCCTTTTATACCCTCATGCTTGGCCATGCCCCCAATTATTTCTATTGAAATCCATCCCAAATTGGGCATAGATTCTCTGTTTACAGAATGCTTACTAAATATAAAAAACTTGGCCTTTTTATACCCAAAAAGAGGATACTGAGAACACTTTCTCAGATATGAACTATATTCACCATGCCCCGAATGAGTCTCCCAAATGTGTCTTCATGTTCTAGCTCGAGCACCGTGTCACTGATGATATTGGTTACTGTGTAACCATCTCTGTACGAGCAACATAGCTTTTTAGTTTCATCAGGCACGATGCATTGGTCTCGGATGAGCACTGGATCCCCGACTTTGTATGGGTATGGTGTCTTCCGTCTGGCGTCGTAGTACTTCTTTTGTCGCAAATGAGCCTCATGCAGGTTGGCTTTTGCGATCTCAATCTCAGGTCTTAGAAGTCTCTTAACTGTCTGCAATATAGTTTTATTTGTTCTTTCCACAAAACCGTCTCTTTGCGGAAAGTAAGCTGTCGTGGAGGCGTGCTTAATCCCTAGCTCGTCACACAGTGCTTGTGTGTCGTTAGCTGTGAAAGGTGTCTCTCGATCGGTGATTATCCTCTTGGGCATCCCAATGAGATACACGATCGTATCTTGGAGGAAGTTCTTAGTTGTTTTGGCCGACTGGCTGTGCACGGCTCATGCGAAGCAGAATCTGGTGGCATAGTCTACCACCAGAATGATGTGCTTGACACCACCCAGTGACTTTTCAGGGGGCCGATATAATCAATCCTCCAGCACTCTCCTGGATCCCCAATCTGCATTTCATGCAGGAATCCAGGCAGTCTGGACTGCCACGTGTGCACGTGTTCGATGGTATCTTGTTTCCATGTTGGCCAAAAAAATCACTGGCACACCTTTTCCAATGTCTTGTCCTGGCCGAAATGCCCGGCTTCAGGACTATCGTGTAGTAGTCTCAGAACCTTGGGTACCAGATGTTTGGGTACCACGTTCACGAGCTTAGGTGTAATGCTGCCTTGGTACACAAGGGTGCATAGTATTCCATCTATGATGACATAGGTGTGATGAAGCTCGGAACTTGGGTTATTGCGAAGTTTAGCCTTGGTTTGTGTCACGTCCGGGTCTTTCTCCTGTTCCTCCGACCAATACCAATGCAATGTTACTGTGTAAACCACGCTGTCATCAAGATCGTCCGGGGTAGCTTGCAGGTTCCAATCTTCAGGAACATCTACCGGACTCTGTGAGATGCAATCAGCATCCACGTGAGTGATGCCGGCTTTGTAGACTACCGTGTAGTTATATTCCTGGAGTAACAACTGCCAGTGGCCCAGGCGTCCCTGAAGTCGTTGCGCAGACTTTAGGTAGCACAATGCGTGATGGTCAGTGATGATGACAAAGGCTTTGTTGAAGAGGTACGGTCGGAATTAGACAATGCCGTAGACCACTGCGAGACATTCTTTATCGGTAATCGAGTAGTTCAGCTCAGCATCCCATAATACACGAGAGACACCACCCAGGATCTGCAGTTTCTTGGCTGGGACTTCTGGTATAGGATGGCCCCGATGTCATAGGCAGATGCATCCGTATGCATTCTGATTTCTGTATCCGGATTGTAAATGACCAAAACCGGCACGGTAGTGAGCTTGGTTTTCAACAAAGTGAATGCTGCCTTGCTGTTGATCGTCCATAAAAAGGGCAACTTTTTCTTGGTCATATCCGTGAGTTGTTTGGCAAAAGGAGCAAAGGTGATGGTGCAAATGTGATTGGTGATGGTGGAGCAAAGGTGATTGGTGATGAAGCGCCGATAGAAACCGGCCATGCCCAGGAATCGCTTTACCTCCTTGACATTAGTAGGAGCCACTAAGTCGGAGATGGCAACCACTTTCCATGGGTCTGGACTTATTCCTTCTTCTGAGATGATGTGCCCCAAGTAGAGGACTTCTTTCAAACTAAAGAAGCTCTTGTCGGGGTGTAGCTTCAACCCCGCCTCTCTTAGGAGTCCCAGGAAGCAGTCCAACCTCTCAATGAATTGTTCGAAAGTTGCACCAAACACGATGATATCATCCAGATATACTAGGCAGGTCTCCCATTTCTGGCCGGCCAAAAGGATGTCCAGGGCACGCTGCATAGTAGCAGGGGCATTATGCAGACTGAAGGGCATCTGATTAAATTCGAATAGCCCACCAGGTGTGATGAACGCCGTCTTCTCCCTGTCCTCCTTGGCGACCTCAAATTGCCAGTAGTCAGAGATCATGTCGAGGGTCGCAAAGATTATTGACCCACGAAGTGAATCTAAAGCATCATCGATTCGGGGTAATGGGTAATTGTCTGGTTTGGTTATGTCGTTCAGGTGCCTATAATCGATGCAGAAACGCTATTGCCCGTCCTTCTTCTTCACCAAAACTACTGGTTAAGCATAAGGAGACTTGGATGGTTGAGCCACTCCAGTCGCGAGCATTTCTTCGACTGTTTTCCTGATGATCTCCCGTTGTTCGGGACCACTCCTTCGGAGGGTTTCCTGTACATACCCACCTGCACTATGAGAGAGGAAGATGGACTTGGTGTCTCTGACACCTCCTCCGATGCAGGCAGCGATGCCACGGAGGCTTCGGCGAGGAGTAGTGTGACTCCGGCACCAAAGCCACAATCTGTTTCTTCGCAGGAGTCTACCGACTCTGAGGCAGATAACCCCCTCCTTTTCGGTACAATCTCCGTGCACGGAGACCGAGGGTGTTTGAGGTGGGTGGGTTTGAGCCTTCAGCAGAAAGTATGACGGTATGGGGTACTCTATGGGTGTCCCTACCGTGGTGGGAGAGAGCCGGCAGTCCGCTACTGTGGGTGGATGGCTGGGAGAGGAGGTGACCAGACATTGCGGTGTTTGGGGCCCGCCAAGGTTTCGGTAGAAACCAAGGGCGGCCCATCACCAGGTGTCCGGCCAAAGGTCCGACAAAATCGGTCTGTGGACGGAGAAATCTGTTCGTAAAAACCTCCATTAAATCTCCAATTACCGTCAATGTAAAAGAATTGACGGTAAATGTGTCTACCCACCAGTTCCAGTCTTGGTGTAGGAGAATTCACCGTGTGTCTGTCCCTAAAAAGGCAGACGACGGTGAAATCTCCATGGTGACAGTGCATGAGGCGGCTGAGGATGTTTTAGCCGCTACTGCACAGCCATTAGCCGCTAAGACGGTGAATTTGGCAGCTAGGTGCCATATTGTTTGGAGAAGAAACAAACAAAGGACGCCAGCCACACGTGTTCATAAGAAAACGCAAATTCACCATCAAAGCAGCTGGCCAAGCCTGGAAAAAGAAGGATTTGTGGAAAAAGTAAGTCCCTCTAAGGGAATTTCCTTCTCCTGCCTGTTGACAGTTTTTTTTTCGTTGTTAACGGTGTGTTTTACGGTCAATGACCGTATACACACGTGGTGGGAGTGGTTTCGCCGCCATGACTGTTGTCATGGTGGCCAAACCACTACGGAAAGCACTTTTCCGGCGGGTTCAGCCCATCCGAGCGCCGTTTCGCTTGGGAAGGCCCAAGTTCGACGGTGTTTGGACGGTAGAATCCCGCCAGGGAGTGGTTTTCACCGTTCGAAGGCGGTAAAACAAGGTTTCGACCGTGAATTGCCGACTTTAGACGGTGATATTGGCATTTTGCCCTTTCCGACGGCAGGAACACGAAGAAAGGGTGTTTTCACCGTCCGAAGGTGGTTAACCAGGGTTTTTACCGTGGTTTACCGACTTTGGACGGTGGAAACCGCGATTCGCACGGTGAAAATCCGTGGAATACCCTTTCCACCGGTTCCGAAAGGGGGAAAAGTGGTTTCCACTGTACGAAGGCGGTAAAACACGGTTTTGATCGTGAATTACCGACTTTGGACGGTGAAAACTGGAATTCGCACGGTGAAAGTTCGTTTAATTCACTTTTCCACGGTAAAAACGTGTTTTAACGGTTCGTTCCCTTTTTCACAGGTCCACCATGGAGAAGGAGAAGGAGGAAGGCGACGGGAGTGGCCAACGGTCCCCCTCCCTCAGCCCGCTGCATCCTGGGGATGCAAGGCTGTTGGAGTCGGGATCGGAGAGCTCCCCATCATCTGGCGGACCGGGAACGGCTCACGCTACAATGGAATCAGTTGATTCCCTGGCGGCAGAGGCCGTGAAAAGTCCGGAATCTGCCCAGTTGACTCTGACCGGTGTCGGAGCCTTCTGGGGCAGATACCTGCAGTCTCCCCCAGGGAAACAGCTGCTATTACCGTTTAGTCGGTGGCGGCAGTAGTTTCTCCGGTTGGAGAGCCTGCAGAAGCGGGTGTGGATGGTGGGAAAGCGGCTACTGGTGTGGTAACCGCTAGTACCCCGGAACCCGGGTCTCCGGCTGTTCGAGACCTCCTAGACTGGTCTGGGGTGGTCGAGGGCAGTGAGGACGTTTCCTTGAGAGCGTCCTTAGTCATCGACACGGAGATGGAGGTCGAAACCACCGTTGATTCGGTGGTTGATGCCTCCCAGCAGTGGCGGAGTCACAACTCCTCTTCAGAGGGCTCTTCGGAGTTTGACGGGAGTAGTTCGGCCTCCGAGGGTAAACCGTCTGGGACGGGATCCCCGGAGTTCTTCCCGCCGATCCAATGTCTTTTGAGGCCGTGGCTGAGTCCTTGGCCGAGGAAGAAGGCCGCTTGGATCGGTTAGATGAAGCTAGACGGGACATGGTCCAGGAAGGTGGCTTCCTGGTTGGGGACCATCGATTCTTTATCGGGGAGATTCCCACCGTGCAGGCGAGGAAGGACGGTGCAAAGAAGTACAAGAAGAAGTCCGGAGCCGCACGGATCACTGCAGGGCCAGGCCAGGGCCAAGGCTCTCGCAGAGAGAGAGGCTAAGCTTAAAGCTAAGGAGGACGCATTGAAGAAGTTCACACCTGCTCTGGGGCTTCGAGCTGAAACTCTCGCCCGCCCTGACAGTTGTCCAGGGGCTGCCTGGCCAGAGAAACCGGCTGCTGTATCGGGTCAGCACGAGGCAGTAGCTGGCCACTCAGGCTGGCAGTCGGACAACCTGAAGAGGGACCGGCGAGCAGAGAAGAAGGCTACTCAGCCTCCAGTACCCGCTCCTGGTAAAATGGGGAAATCTGTGAGTGGTTGTGGTGGCAAGGGACAAACGAGGTCCCGCCCTCACACCCCACCAGTTGCCGAAAGCTCGAGAGGCAAGAAGGCCAGGTCCTCAGGTCGAGAAAAGGCCTTCGAACCTCGGAAGCCCGATAGCTTGGAGGACAAGCTCAAACGGCTTCAAGCTCAAACGGCTTCAAGCTCAAACAGCGAGCTTGCACCGACAGATCGCTCGTGCAGTCAGAGCAAGTGAGCGACAAGAGTTTGAGTGCCGGGCTGCGGAGTTCCCTCCCCTGCAGGGGATACCCGCCAGGAGCCCGCTCAAAACAGGGGAACCTCCTGTCGGTCATGGCATCCCGCCAATTGCGAGTGCCACGACCATCACTAGCCAGAAGCGAATCGCCGAGATGGAGGCGATGCAGGCTTCCAGTGCACCAGCCCATGGTGCGGAAGCCAAAGCTACTGGTAACAAGAGTCAGCCGACTTGCACCGAAGGAGAAGCCTCTCCTTCGGGATGTGGGGTAGATTTGTCTTTTGACAATCATCTTCGGCTGTCATCTCGGCTAAGGGTACTTCTGTAAAGAAGAGTACGGCTCCGGCCAGAAAACCTTCAAAGAAGGAGTCCGAGAGGGCAAAGGGGGCTAACCACCCACCTATGCCTGACCGGCCCAGTAAGTCGTCGGGGTCAGTTAAGTCTGACACGACGCATGGTCAACCTTCCTCTCACGGGAAGAAAAATAAAAAGAAGGACCATAAAAAGTCCAAGTGTGAGAGGAAGGGGAGTCCGACACCCTCCAATAATAGGCACCAGGGAGCCGAAACTGGAGGCATCGTGGCGGAAAAAAAGTCCCGGCGTGCTCAGGCAGGCACACTGGCCGGGAGTCAGCCGGTCCATACCCGTCCCGTTGAGGCGGTGCGGATGGATGGTAGGTCGATGCGCAACGTTTTGGTTGGCACGCCTCCATCCTCCCCGAAGGCGGATGCGGTCTCGAGCCTGCGGGTTCGAGCGGTGGGAACCCTGCACTGTTTGACTTTGCCCTCACCTAAGGGCAAAGGAACCTCGGTGGCAGGAGTCAGTGTTCCTCCAAGATGTGGCCCCATGACCCCCCAGTGTTGGTACACCCTTCTTTCCGGTCCATGGCGGCAGGGTATTCGATACCCTAAGACCAGAAACGTCAGCCTCCCCTAGGCCTGAAGCCAAGGGATGGCGTATTGGCGCATTGCCCCCATATTCAGATGCAGAGGTGTTTCTGAATAACCGACTGGGTCTTTGGCAGGACCAGCCGGGAATGGAGGGTTGTCAATACAACAGCTACTACCGTCTGGATGAGCCACTTCCAGAGCCGTGGGTAGCAGGCTACCACCGTACAACATGCGCCATGTTGTGGCGTTTAGTTGTGGACGTTTTCTGGTAGTAATGGTCGTGAACCTGGTCCAGCAAACGTTTGCAATTCTGGATGCCGGGATAGATGCCGGGATAGTTTGTCTAGCCCGGCATGCAGCCCCATTCATCCAAAGTTTGCTGGGATGCGACCTAGGAGGTATGGCTGGACAGTTTATAACTGAGCCTCTACCATTGTGTGAGACCGAGCCCGCGGTTGCCCTGGTGAACCTCCTAACAAGTCGGATGCTTCGCACACGTCCGCAACTCCAGGATATTTTTTTCGAGAAATTCCGAGCCCTGGAGAAAAGCCGTCTTATGGGGACAGTCTTTGATACTGGTTTTGGGTGGCGTAACACCCAGATGTGCCTGTGGTGGGCACGTCGGTGGGCTGCGGAGTGGATGGGCTCCACATTCGCGACACCGCCAGTGAAGCCGTCCGGTACCTAAGAAGGTCAGGTTCTGGGGAGCAATCCTGGCTGGCTCAACTGACCTGTTCCCGAGACGGAACAGGAAAGTTGAGAGGATTGTGGCAACCTGGTCTGCTAAATTTTATTTTTTTTGATTGAGCAAACAAATTCCCTATGGTGGTCTGCCTGACAGCTACAGTAGGCTGTTGGGACAGATGCCATTTTGGTGCCAGCAGACCTCTCACCATGAAGTCTATGGGTGAGTGGTCAGATGTGACCTCTGTCCCCTCCAGGTGGAGTTGCCTGGAGGTTTCCTGTGGCCTGGTCAGCCACAGGATCTGGGCAGTGTGTTGTAGGCAGCTCTTCTGACTAGACCTGTGGGTGGAGGTCTGGGTGACCTCCACTGTCTGGCGTGTGGTCTTTTGTTTGCCTTTCGCCTGTTGGCCCTTTTGCCTTCGTGTAAAATGCTTTTGGGCTGGTCAATCGGACCTGCCCTTATTTGTAAATATCATTGTCATCTGGATTTACCTAAGTGTAAATAAAACACTTATTCATCGTTTTCATCCTTGGTGTCCGTGTGTTTTCTTGGGGGTTTACCGTGGGAGGGTGGGTTGCCGGGTTTGGTTCAACACCATGGTCCTTTCCGACCTCTTTCGGCCAGTAAATCGTGTCGGCTCGCGGTGAAACCGGAGTTTCACAGCGATATTCTCGACGAGGCGGCGTGTCACCGTCGTGTCACCGTCAAGGGAAGCTCCGCACCGACACCACCCGAGGGGTGCACCGTGGGAGAGGCAGCTGCGGATAAGGGTCCCGTCCCCGTCGTCGGAGCTCTATCACCGGTAAGTGAGAGCGTTTTGAAATTTTCCTTTACCGAGCATTGTAACGTTCCGGAGGGATGTTACAGGGGAATCGAGGGTATGTGGGGGTACTACCTGCCAACAGTGAAAAAGTGATTGACTGTAACAGCAACAGCTAACCAAATTATTTTCAAAGGCCATTGAATAAATCACGTTTATGTACGTATTTTATTATTCATGTTAAATATGTGTATTTTTGTATTTGTGTGAAATAAATAATTAAATTTTATTGTATTGTATTCAGTATAATTTTAAGAGTAGGTTACATAAATAATGAACAAATACATTAAATGTGCAGTTCCTTTTCTGAAAAAAAAATAAGAATATATGAGTTTGCTATGAGCAGCCCATAGGCAATTAAGAGCTTTTTGCCTTTTACTGTCATGGCCACTGTAGTGTTCAATTCGCCTCAAAGATGGCGTGTTAACTGCCAATCTATTCTTTATAGATGTTGTTTGAAAGAGAAAATGAGTTTTTCATTTTCTCTTATGTGCGCATGCGTGTCGTTTGTTCCTTTTTTTACTCCTTTCATTATAATTTCAGGCACCCCCTCCCACTTTTTCCCCTCCAAGTTTCTCTCCCCCTCTACACTTTCGAACCTTTTCCCCTTTCCAATTTAATATCATGGGGTTCTTGGATGGGAAGGGTGCAACATATTGTTGACCTTGAGAAAAAACAAAACAGTTCATTTATTCAAATTTATATAAATTCCAACAAAGGTTTGTCCAGTGTTACATGACAGACACCCACACACATATGCACACAGACCTGGCATAATATATATATAAATATTATTAAACTATTATTATTAAATTATTATTATTAAATTATTAATAAATTATTAATAAATTATTAATAAATTATTAATAAATTATTATTAAATTATTATTCTTAAATTATTCTGTTTAAATTATTATTATTAAATTATTATTAATAAATTATTTTTAAATTATTATTAAATTATTATCATTTTGATTTATTTCTGTATATCAAATATGCATTTTGATTTATTTCTGTATATTAAATATGCATTATGAAATTATTTAGATTACATATGTATTATTAAATTAATTTAAGGTGTAATAAAATTAATGTTTGAGGTGACACCTATAAATTGTCCTCTATTTATGTTATGTTTCTATCTTCTTACTTAATTTGTGACTAGCACCACCAAGCGAGTACGAGATGCACAACGGCGGCCATTTATGACTTAAATTTTTAACATTAGCCTATGGACGAAATGTCAGGCCTGGTATATAATGTGGCTATGGCTCAGTTTCCCTTGTTTATGTCTCCTTATTCTGTAGTAAAGTCTTTGTGATTTTTGAATTTTCGTGTTTTAAACTCTTCATGTACGTTGATTAGGCATTTCTTTCATAGTTCTATTTTGTCATGAACTTGGAACTGTTGGGTAACTACTCATATTCATAGTTTTGTATTATAATTCCATAATATATATTCAAAAGTATTTTTTTAAAAAATTGTTTTAGAATCATTTGGCCAAAATTATCCCGAAGTAAGTCCGAACTGTCAGAGAGACCGAGAGAGTCGCTTTTATCTTAAGACCAGTGTTTCGCAAACTGTGGGCCGCGGCGGTGCGCCAGGTGGTTCGCAGACGATACCATAGAGAATAAGTATTTTTATACGCCAACTGTCTGAATGGAAGTTATATAAAAAAAAAACAAGTTATAGGCCGCTAAGTCAACAATAATAAAATTCTGATATAACCACCACTGGGGGTGTTATTTTGAGATGAATAGTCTGAACAAGGCCCTAAATAACGAGTTGGAGGGGGGAGTGTGCTATTTGATGAACGGCGGTCGGAACAACAATAGGAACAGTCGGAAGCAGGCGCGTAACTAGGCAAGACCCGCAACTGCGGGGGGGGGGGGGGGGGGGGGGGGCGCAAAAACGAAATGAAAGTTATGTATTTTCAAAAATAATTGAATAAATTGAGTGGTTCCGAATCGCTCGCGTAATTTATTCAGTTAATTTCGAAAATAAATCGACTTTCATTTAATATGTACTTTTAAAAACTACATACGCGCACCAGTAAATGTTCCTAGAGATTAATGGGCTCGGCAGAGAAACGGTCGGAATAATAGTAAGAACAGTCGAAAGGTTAAATTTAGTTAAATTAAGCTTGCTGCAGGGTGGTTGGGGTCGCAGCCTCCAGTTTTTAAAAGAATTATTAAATCAAACTAGTCCATTGTTCGACTGTTCCCCTGCAACAAGCTTAATTTACTAACCTTTCCTCACCTTTTGACTACTCCTAGTGTTGTTCAGACCTGTTCGACCGTTCATCAAAATAGCACCCCCACCCAGTATGAGGGCCATGTGGAGAGGAAGGTAAGGGGGTGCAGAGTTTTAAGTGGCGGGGGAGGGGGGCGCAACCAAGCCTAGCTACGCCACTGGTCGGAAGGTTAGGTTTCGTTAAATTAAGCTTGTTGCACGTGGTCTGTGGGGCGCAGCCCGCAGTTTTTAAAGAATTATTCGATAAAATTTCTCCGTTATTCTGACCGTTGCCCTTGTTGATCGAATTACGGAACAGTGGGAACAATGGACTAATATGATGAAATCTTTAAAAAATGGGGACGCACCCCGAGGAGACCCTCTGCTGCAACAAGCGTAATTTAACTAAACCTAACCTTCCGACTGTTCCTGCTATTTCTCCGACTGTTCCTACCGTTGTTCCGTTCATCAAAATAGAACCCCCCTAAATAGATGAACGGCCGTCAGCGTTACAATCTAAATAGAGACTATTTGGATCAACTCCTCCCCACTTTGTATTGTATAGTTTCGGATTCTTCGTCGCACAATTCAACTTCATGAATGCGTAGTGTTGAATACTTTATTGTGGTCTTTTGTACAGGTTGTTTAGTCAACTTGAGTGGGTGCGACACGAAGTGCGAGGTGGAGGATAGATGGTAGGGAGGAAAACGAATAGCCTGCAATGCTTCAAATTACTCCCTTTTAAAAATTATTCTGTCGTTTGTTTAAAATAGTTTCTGTTCCGCCGGGGTCAGACTGAAACACCGAAACTTATGGAAACTGACGGAAACGCGCGGAAAAATAAATATTAGGCTACCATAAGCATTATAAGGCATGGAAAATACGTGTCGACACATGGGAAAGCACGGAAAACACTTACAAACACAGAAAAGCGCGGAAAACTCATACAAATACACGGAAAAGCGCGGAAAACACAAACACACGGAAAAGCGCAGAAAACTCTTCTGCGATTTTCGGTGTTTGTGTTTTCCGTGCTTTCCCATGTGTCGACACGTATTTTCCATGTCTTGTAACGCGTATAGTAGCCTAATATTGATTTTTCTGCGCGTTTCCATAAGTTTCCGTGTTTTAGTCTGACCCGTTCCACCGTTATTCCAATTAGTGCCATGTTCCTACCGTTCCACCGTTAATCAAAATAGTGCATCCCCCGCCACTGTGCTCTATTATGAGGAGAACTTGAGGAGATGCCTTTTTTAAGATGGGTGGGCCACATTGTACATCGACAACTTATTTAGTGGTCCATCATTGGGGAAAAATTTGAGAAACACTTGTCTTAGACCATTACTTTCCTGGTCGAGCCTTTTATATTTTTGATCGTGTTCCTGTTTTCTAAACTCACTAGTTAAACGACCGCTTGCATCGGCACTAGATAACTTTGTATATAAATGAAAGTATTTACACATACGCAACGTAAGTGGCCGATGCACATGGTTGATTGCCTGTGATTCACACACACAAGTGAGTTTAGAAAGGTTTATTTGCTGTTGTGATGTTTATATCATAATCCTAATAGGAGTTCGATGGGGCCCTCGATTGCATTAGCCTCGCCGTCACGTGCGCCTTCAACAAGAGGGGAACTCTTCTTGCGGTCGGATGTAACGATGGTCGAATTGTCATCTGGGACTTCCTTACGAGAGGAATAGCAAAGATCATAAGTGCGCATCTTCATCCCGTTTGTTCTGTCAGGTATTAACTTTGTTTTTAAATTATCTGCATCCGCCGATTACAATCTATTTTTGCAATTAGTTGGAGTCGAAGTGGACACAAATTGCTGAGTGCCTCAACTGACAACAGTGTTGCCATTTGGGACGTACTTCAAGGAGAATGTAGCCAACGTTATCGGTTTCCGTCACCCATTCTTAAAGTTCAATTCCATCCACGTAACGAGTACGTTTTTTTTTGACAGACTGGTTGTGGTTTTAGATAGAAAGATAAAAAAAATATGTTACGTTTATGAGAAGCGAGTTTAAGTTGGCTAGGGAGTTATTTACACCTGGTCCTATACACGTGAATTATGAGGGCTCCATAGAATAATACTTGTGTAAATGCAAGCTAGATGCCGCCAACCTCCATAGATGGCAAACACTCGCTAATTAGTTGAAATAGAATGCCTTTTAGCCATAAAGGAGTCGAAAACAACCTATTGTCAGTGTGACAGACTTACCCAGAACATATAATTATTATAATTATTATAATTATTATAATAACATTTTGTACTGTTTCTCATGAAAAACGTTCGCGTGAAAAATAGAAATTTTCTCAAAACCACTCATAGCCACTCCATGGGCGCCGTTCGGCCGGGGGGGGGGGGCGACTTAAAACAAAATACCTATTCAGCCCCTTTAAGTAATTGAGCTACCCTTCTAGTTTCTAAAACACTTTCTAGTTTTAGTTAATTTTCCTGATAAGCAGAATAATCGGAGTTAGAACATCAGCTGTTTTTAAAACATCTCAGAGGTTGTTTCATGAAGTTGACTTTAAAATTGACCTTTTTTAAAAGACAAAACTTTATATTTTTAACCATCTTTGAAATAAAAAATAAGCGGTTAAGCCGCGTTTACACGAGGCCAGTCAATAGGCATATTTGACTGCCATCCGTTTGACTGACGCCAGTAATTGACTGGCTGGGACTGTTCACACAACGTCGTTTGAGACGCTTGCCTGGCCAGGCTAGTCACACTCAGCTTGAAATATCAGGCCGGGCTTTCCACGCGAAGCCTGTCATTAGTGTCAAACCTGCCTAACCTGTCAAACCTGCCTAACAACTGGCCTCGTGTAAACGTGGCTTTATTGCAGATCATTATAAAATTAATATTGTGGCGACCCAGTCTGGCTTCTTCCTTAATTGGAAGGAGCAGACTAAATCCTGATGGTTGTCTGCTAGGCTGCTGCAGTAGGCATTCCGGCAGACGCCATATTGGAGAAAGCTGCCTCTCCCCATTGAAAGTCAATGGGTGAGAGGTGAAGTGGAGCCACTGTCCGCCCCCAGGAGGAGCAGCCTGGGTGACTTATAATGGCCTTAATTGGCCATTTTGGAGGGCAGTGAAGTGAGACAGGTACTTAGAAATAGGTGAAAACTTCAGTTGGCTCCGCCCTTATTATGATGACTGCCAACTTCTAATTGGCTGGTTATGTAGTCTGACGTTGAAAAGAGCTGAGCATGTGACGTCAGACTTCATAACCAGCCAATCAGAAGTTGCCAGTCATAACAAGGGCGGAGTCAACTAAAGTTCGCACCTATTTCTAACTGGGTGTTGCAGTGAGTGCCTTCAAGCCAGCAACACCTTGATGCTGGATCAAGGATCTTGGATGGCCTCCAAGATGGCGGTCATCATGGTTGTTCATCAGTGATCATTTGCATATTATTTATTGTTGTATTATTCTGATCTTCTTTGCTGGCTGGATGATTTTAGAGCAAATGTCTTTAGGGCAAATGCCCCTTTAGGTAGAGTGGTCTTAGGAGAAACATCCCTTTAGCACAAGTGGTTTTAAGATAAACATCCTTTTAGGGCAAGTGGCTTAGGGCAAATTTCCTTTTAGAGCAAATGGTTTTAGCACAAATGTCCCTTTAAGGCAAGTGGGTTTAGGGCAAATGTTTAGTGGCAAGAGTTTTTTATGATTTCTATGAATTATTTTTTATTTTAAAAATTATTTTGGTAATCATTGGGCAAATCTTGAGGATATTTTGACACGAAATTTCTGGAGATCGAGCTATGGAAAATTTTTTCATCATAAAAAGAGGCGTACAAATGATATTTTTTTAAAATTTTAACCTCATAGGACGGGCTACACTACTAGTAAGATAGTCTTCTAACAGAAATTATGGGGTGTGTAACATTTGCCCTAAAGGGACATTTGCCCTATAGACACGTGACCTAAAAATATTTGCTCTAAAGCCACTTGCCGTAAAGGGACATTTGGCCGAAATCCATTTGCCCTAAAGGGATGTTTGCCCTAATCAATAGTCTCGTGCAGAATCTATTTAACATACTTCACCGAAAGACACTACATTGTATGAAAAGAGAGAATCAAAAAGTGGTTTTAGTGCAAATGTCTTTTATGGCAAATGGTTTGTGTGCAAATGTCCCATTGGGGCAAGTGAATTTAGAGCAAATGTTCCTTTAGGGCAAGTGGATTTAGGGCAAATGTTCTTTTAAGGCAAATGGTTTTAGGGCAAATGGTTTTAGGGCAAGTGTCTGTAGGGCAAATATCTATATCCCGAAATTGTTTAAATTCCATAAAAAACTAAAACTAAACGAAAACATCTTTGAATTTTAAAAATCACTTCTGGCATTAGTTAGTGTAAATTTTGCAAGCTTAACCTAACATTGTCTTTTGTAATGTGAATGTTGGTTGTTTATAGAAAGACATTCCTCGTCTGCCCGATGAAATATGCTGCAGTTTTGGTTCAGATCGATGGAGCACATTCTGTAGTACCATTGGACGATGAAGTACAATATGTTGTTCTTTTTTTAATTAAACATCACTTTCATTTGTGTCTGCGTTTATTTTTATATATAAGTCTGATGTGAATGTCGTGGCTTCGTTTGACCGTCGTGGTGGGCACGTTTACACTGGCAATGCAAAAGGAAAGGTTGGCCATTTTTTAAAAAAAAGCTGATTTTAAGTTATAACATGTAATTTGTTTGTCTAGATTCTGGTTTTATCTTGTCCAAACTTGGATTTGATTGCTTCGTTTCGTGTGACAACAGGAACTTCAAACACAACAGCAATCAAATCGATCGAATTCGCTAGGAGAGGAGAGTGCGTCTTTTTCTCAGTTTTTTGGTTTTTGTTTCAATCTTAAACTGTGCATTTGTTTTAGGTGTTTTTTAGTGAACACAGCTGATAGAATCATCCGAGTTTATGAGAGTGGAGAGGTTTTGGCATGTGGGAAAGAAGGAGAACCGGAACCTATCCAAAAACTGCAGGATCTTGTGAATAAGTTTGTAATATTATGCAATCACAAACAGTGGACACTTTCACGTAAATGTTATTTTCTAAATACAGGACGATGTGGAAAAAATGTGTTTTTTCGGGTGACGGTGAATACATTTGTGCGGGCTCGGCACGACAGCACGCACTCTATGTTTGGGAAAAAAGTATCGGAAATTTAGTCAAAATTTTGCATGGCACAAAAGGAGAGTTGCTATTGGATGTTGTTGTTCGTAGTATTTTATTTTATTCTTTTAAATGTTTTAAATGTAATGACATTTAAAGTTTTTTTCTAGTGGCATCCTGTGAGACCAATAATAGCTTCAATATCCAGCGGAGTTGTTTCAATATGGGCTCAGAATCAAGTGGTTCGTGGTTCTCTTCATATTTATATATCGCTTAAGATGATTTATATATAGCTGATTTTCGACCTCTGATTATTTTCTGATTATATTCTCAAACTCTTGATTATTCTGTCTTTCAAGTGCAAAATTTAAAAAACTGGAAAGTGTTTTAGAAACCAGAAGGGTAGTTTAATCACTTAAGGATGTTATCATCTTGATAAATATTGTCGGCTTAAAGCCTAGCACACACTTGGATACTAGTGATGCTCTGATACCACTAAGTATCGATATTTTATGGTATAGAGTACTCGATATTTATACTCGATACGTTTCAAGTATTACTTGTACTCATATGAGTATTTTTAATATTTGTTTCCAGGGGTGCCCAACCACCCCCCCCCCCCCCTTTTAAAATATAATTTTCATCCAAAACTGTTGAAAATTATATTTTGTTCATGATTAATATAAAAATAAAGTATTTTAATACAAAATTTCAATCGCCCCCAGAAAAAAAAGGAAATAGCGAGTTGTTTTCGTATATTATTATTAAATATGCATATAAATATCGGCCGTTATAGGGGCGCTTACATCGTTAACACTTACCATTTGCGAAAAGTAGGTTTTAAAAATATTTCTAACGTCTTAATTAAAATATAAACGGTATGTCATGAATAAGGAAACAAAATTAACTTACTTTGATAATCTGTTGTATTCCGATTGAACGCACACAAGAGGAGTAAAGCGTCGCTCAGTAGCCACTACAACTGTCCTTCTCTGTCAGATCTGTTTTTCCATTTTATCGCCCGCGAAAAAGAAAGTTAACGATCCAACCGAAAAAGTTTACATGTCGTGTACATGGTTTGTCTATTTTGCTTCTTGTCATCGTTTTTTTTTTAGGAATTTCGGTAGATTAATTCTATTTTCTTATTCATGACAAATCTTTTATATTTTACAAATTGTTAGAAATATTTTTAAAAAGATTTTTCGTAAACGATGATAATTTTAACGATGTCAGCGCCCCTACAACAGCCGATAGTTATAGCTGCCCATATATCGCCCCATTGACGTCCGTGGCGCTTTTAAAGCTTCTTAAGAACTGATGAGTACTTTTTCCCGGATACTCTCAAAGTATCGAGTATATGCAATACCGTGGGATACCTTCGAGTACTGCTTGTACTCATACTCCGGTTGGTTCGGAGCAACACTATTGGATACAGTCGCACGACGACAATATAGGGGACTGTCGAGATACAGTGCGAGACTTTATATCTACTGTAGACAGCATGTATACATTATCACGCGTCCACACCTAATCTAAAAGACAAGGCCAGATACTACTAGAGTCCTGACTTTGTATCGAAGTTTCAACTCGCATAAAAAGCTTATTTTAAAAGGTAATACTGTAACATGAAAATCCTCTTAAGTCTTTTAGTTTCTGAAACCCATTCAAGTTTCTCTTCGTTTTGCACCTGTAAAACAAGTGTTTTAGAAACTCGAATAGTTGGTGATATTGCTAACAGTTTTTTCACGAAGAAGTCTTTCAAAATAAACATTTTGTGTAAAATGTTTTTTAAAAAGATATTACCATGAAAATAATTAACACAATCTTATACCATTCTAGTTTTTTTTTTAAACAATTTGATTCTTGTTGTATTGCTATTCCTAAAAAGGTTTGCTTCACGTTTAAAGTTAATTTAGCCCAGAATGTGAAGACTACGCAACGAGCACGACACGAGTCCAAGCCAAGCTCATCCGTTGCACTAACGAGTCTCGCTCAACGTTTGTCGGCAACGATATTTTTCCGGAATCTTTTACAGTTCTCGACTGTATGTACTCTACGTGCACTATTTTTAGAACGATACACAGTTTAAATACGGTGTTTGTTATGGCACGAGTGAGGAGATGGAGTCGAAAGTTGTTGCCCGGTCTAGTTCATTTCTCTAAACATGCTAATATAAATTGAAAGGCTTTTTTCTCGTGCTCATGTCGTGCTCGTCCCATAGTCTTCACATTCCTGTATAACAACCTTTATGCGCCTGAAAACAACTTCCTCGTCTAGTTAATAATTATTAATAATGATATGAATATTATGTTGCAGAATGCTGAACTTACAGTAAAGTAAATTGGAAAAAATGCATGAAATTAAAATATTTTTGCCTCACTTGTGACGTGAGTGGGGTTGACAAAAATTAAGATTGTGTCATTTTGTCCTGATAAAAAGGGGCTATTAAGAGAAGAATTCACGAACCCTTCTGTTTAAACTGTAGAAAACGTTTTTTATCGCATCTTTTCTATGGCTATTTTTATACTCCAAACTTTGCTAAGATTTGCAAGCTTTTCAAGCTCCTAAAAATTAACTACGGAAAGCTTAGCTTGTTCATACAAACATGTGGCCTTGCAAGCTTCACAATATTTTATAAATTTTATACCCTATAAATAAAACAGATATAATGTACAAAACAATAGACCTCTTCCCCTTCTGGAAGAAAAAAAAAGGTGTGGCTTGTTCACCCAATTTGTGTATCGTTTTATGATTGGTGCTTTTGAGTTGCTGCTAAGCTTTGAAAAGTAACAATTTCAAAGATAGCTTTGTGTTCTGGCGAAGACAAAAATCTGAAGCTCTGACGTCATTTTTGAAGCTTTGCAGGCTGCTTTGCTAGGGAGTATAAACCAAGCAATATTATCGGAAAGCATTAACGCAATCGCGAAATTTTTTGTCAACCCGTCTCACGTCATAAGCTTCATTTTATGGTGATGGAACTATAAGAATTAATAATTTTTATTGAGAAGGTTTTTTCAAGTAACTTTCAACATGTTTTCTTAATAATTGCTGTTATTCGAGGGTTTAGCGCAACAAGAGAAAATCAATAATGATTTTAAAAAATTATAAGGAAAATATTTGTTTTTTTTTTTTAAAAAATTCATGAGGAAAATTTAAAATAACACTCATAGACATTTTCTTTGTTAATCGGAAAATGTATTTAGGAATTTTTTTTATTTATAGTGAAAATGTGTAGCGTAGAAATTGAAGCATAGAATCAGTATCAATTTGCATACAATTGCCAAAACTGTGAAATAGAAAATTTATAAATGAATACTGCATCTTTAGGAAAATTGGAGCGCATTTGCTCCTGATTTCAAGGAACTGGACGAGAATGTCGAATACGAGGAAAGAGAGAGTGAATTCGATGTTGAGGATGAAGACAAAAGCGTAGAGATGAACACAGGTAAAGTGTGCCTTGCAAAACTAAGCTGGGTCTCTCAGAATCCGTACTACTTTCAACTTCTTTTTACCTGTGATGAATGGACTGAAACTAAACCATTTTGTTTTCATAAAGTTTCATTTTATGTTGTAAACAGTTTTAACACAAAAATAGTTATAAAACATAAAATCGAATAACACAATATTTGTTTGGTTCAATCGCTTAGAAATCAGTTTTTCCATATATTTAAATTTGTTTATAGCGAAACGAATGACTCCAAAATATTCGTAAAGAGCATAGTCAATCTAGCGTGCACGAGCTGCATGACTACATAGATGCAATGTTAAATGAAATGTTATTTGTCCAAAACTATGGTCTTGATTCTATCCACCTTTTAGGGCCTTTAGACAGAATTTTTAATGATAAATTAAGTCGAATGTCGCTGTGCTGTCGTCAATATATTTTCTAGGGAAAGACGTGTGCCAACCTTGGCACACAGGCAACTTGTTAAACACTTTCTAACTTGCCTCTGGAAGGTGTTTGATCCTTGCGATCAACGACATTGGTTTTTCTTTGCCCGCAGGCGGCTTTAAAAACACCGTGGTGTTTTGAGTGTTTTGTTTGTGCGACGACTACTTCGTTTTGTCGCCGAAAAGTGTTTCAAAAGTCGCCCGTCTGCCAAGGCCCTTAAACAGTATGAAATTATTATCAAATCATTTTTTTATAAAAACTTCCATATTTTTTTTTTTTTCAAAATGATTCATTTTTCATTTTTTACTTAAGAGACTATATTACCTTCAAGAATATTGTCAAGACTTAACCAATGATTACCAAAATGATTTTTAAAATTCATCGTATATATTAAAATTGCTTAATTTTTTCTGGATTGTTTGTTTTTGTTTTGGATTGGCATGGAACTTTGTTAACCCTCTGTACTAATGTACAGAGGTTTGACCTAGTTCTATCAGCTGACGATACCAATATCCTGCCTTGGGTCACCTCACGGGTCTTGGGTCCTTTTCCCTCCCAGTCCCACGCCGTAATACAAAGAGATCGTCCTGATAAGCAGTAGCATTAAGTCAATTGGGTTGTTTTGTGTTTTTAATTGAAATGAATAATTGTCTATATTTTTGGTGACCACTGGTCAATCACATTGATTGGCCAGTTTGGGTAAAAACAGAAGTAAAAACCAATCAGGGGATTCTGAGAAAGTGTTCTCAGTATCCTCTTTTTGGGTATAAAAAGGCCGTGTTTTTGATATTTATCGAGGATTCTGAAAACAGAGAATCTATGCCCAATTTGGGATAGATTTCAATGGAAATAATTGTAAATAAACTGTTGTTATGCTTTAAAATTGCCAAGTTTTATTTTTTATACTTATTAAACAGAACGAAAGTTCTCACCATTCATCATCTCGAATTGCCAACCCAGGTGTAAACCTGGATCATCACTTCTAGATGAAACTTCAAGAGACAGCACGATCAACCAGCTTTTAACCGGGCAAAAGCCCGAGGAGTAACAGACAGCTAAAAGATCCATTTTTAATGTAAAAGTTCAGCAAGGAAGAACTTGTGAGCAAACGGAAAGGGATTAATATGTTTCCTTCCTCCCGAACCAGGATAGAATAGGCGGCATAGCCAACCGCTTTTTGGTATATTTTATCTCCCACAAAGGTGGTTCATTACAATATATATATATATACACACACACAGTGAACGGAAAAAAACGAACCTCTATAATAGATAAAAAAAAATGAACACTAATATTAAAAAAAATGTTATTGAAAGCAAAACTACTTTAATTCCAATTACAATATTAACTATTTTTATAGTTATGTGCTATACCAGTTAACATTTGAAGGCAGAGTGACATCATTTTTTACCAAAACACCCTTTACAAAATGGCGTTCAGTGAGGAAGACCGAATAGTAATACAATTTTTACGTCAAAATCAGAATTACAGTGCAAAACGTTTTCTTAAGGAATTTCCAGAAAAAGAATGGAAACTTGGTGGACTAAACACCTTTCTGCGTAAGATTGATAGAACTGGTTCCTGCAGGCGTCAAGCGGGCAGCAGTAGACCGCGTACTGCAAGAAATAACGAAATAAAATCTACAAAGTTTTTCATATATATATATATATATATATATATATATATATATATATATATATATATATATATATATATATATATATATATATATTTATATATATTTATATATATATATATATATATATATATATATTTATATATATATATATATATATTTATATATATTTATATATATATATATATATATATATATATATATATATATATATATATATATATTTCTTATGCATATTCAACCCACTACAACCTTCCAATCAATTCGAGAGCAATAATTCAAAAATCAAAGCCATAGTACTTTGATAGGAATAGGGAATACATGTATTTGAATAGTGAAGTGTAGTACGATGTGACGAGATGAAAATTCGAGTAGAGAAGTATACTTTCGGTTTTTTTATTGCCAATGTCTGTTGTTTGGTGGCGCATGTATCTGACAAAGTCTATTTATACAAAAACTGATTTTTAGTTTTTAAAATTATATTAATGACTTATTCTAAATTTTAAAAAAATGGTTTTGGCAATCGTTGTGTACCTCTTTACAATATTTTGCCAAGAAATTTTTGGAGGTAATATGGTCTCTAACATAAAATTTAGTTTATATTAAATTGATCACGTATTTTCAACCAATTTATAGAAAAACAAGAAGAGGATGAAGAGGTGGATGTAGTTAGTGCAGAAAAAATTGCTGCGTTTTGTAGCAGGTCAGTTATAACGCTTGCGCACCAAATCCATTCTCATCATTACTTGTTGCCCTGTCTCGTTTTTAGTGACGAGGAAGACGAAAATTGCTCGGCATTGCTGTATTTACCGATTTCTCCGGAGATAGACGAACCAGAAGAAGGTTGGGGAGCTCCTTTAGAACAAGTATTAATGATTTTTGAATGTTTGTCATGATTATTGGTGCTTTGTAACAATGAGATCTTTTTAGCAATCGGAAGATCAAGGAGGAAAACGAGGAGAAACATCTGACCAAAAGGAAAACACATCTCCAAAGAAGCGACGTTCTAAGACCTATGATGTCAATTTGACCAATGCTCCATCCGATGGTACGTGTTCTTTTTTTTGTTGTTTTGTATATGATCGTTCAAGGAGCAAACCAACCAATACAAGTATGTTAATTATCACCATATTATGAACAAAACGCAGCATGTTCCTGAAACCTAATGAATAAATTAACTAGCTGCTTAATGTTTCAATCTATTTGGAAAAATATTGTTTCGTGACAGTTTTAAAACGCCGATAACAACTTTTAATGTAAATCTGTGTTTTAAAACTGATCAAACAATTATTTCTCACTGGATTGCAATTAAAAAGTAACCACCTGGTTAATTTATTCAATGTTTACAAAATGCACTCTTGAGTTTTGTTTAAAAATGCTGTTAAGAAATAACAGGCTTAGGCTTGTATTTTTTTTATGTGTATCTCCTGCGCCATGTACTGTGACAGCATAAAGTTGTGTATGTAATCATGCATTGTAGAAGAGTCATGCTGCTTATATGTCGGCTACAAGAGGCTGCGACTCTACACTAAACGATATCTACCATCTTTTAAGCGTGCAAGTAAATATGAATTTTACATATTGGCCGCATGGCGTGCACGTGACAAGGGCTCTAAGAATATGCTACCATACACAGAACTAACTAAAAAGCGTTCTAAATGCACACTTAACGGTGAAATTGCAGAGTACTCTAAAATAGAATACACTATTTGTATTGGTAGATTCACTCCTTGGAACGTTTTCCTGTGCTGCGCTCAGGGCGTGGCCATGTGCAGACACATATCGCTAGTTAGGCCCACCATTTGTAAAATCTGTTGATCCCAACTTAAATGGTTTTTTTAGAAGTTCATCCGTTGTTGAATGTAAAAACCAAAGACAAGCTTCATATATCTCAGGCAAAGAAAGGTGGAAGACCGAAATCAGTTTTCGGATCTTCATCTAAAAGTTCTGACTCGAAACATCACAAATTAAAAACGAAAGATGGACGCAACATACAATCTACTAGTAAGATTGGAAAAGGAGATAGCTCGAGAGGGTCCGAACATAAAGGTAACAATCAAAATATCTTATATGTACAATATTTATATTAATTACTCGAAAACTGTATAGGAGCGGACATTCACGACGGTAGTTCCACTTCTAATTCTCAGATATAACTTTCTACAAAGTATTCAGAGCCACGTATGTAATTTATCTTTATTGTGGTGATTTAACAACATTTAAAGTTGGCCTCGGATTAAAACCGAGCCCATTTATATGCATTGCCGATAAACGTTCAATAACAAGTGGATCATAGCCTTCAAACATCAATTTTCCATCTTCCTCTTTTGATGTTTCATATAATTTGAATCCCGTTTCAATCCAAGCCATGTTTTTAATGCCACTACGGCCATCCAAGGTTAACGTGTTCAGTTGAAAAGCAACGAGCGTGAATTCGCGTCCGTCAGTAATGACACACTGAGTGGACACAGGACTTTCTACTTCTTGAGCTTCTGTCTGTTATAAAAAAAATGCAATACTTCAATTGTTTGCGTAAAATTATTACCTAGTAAATAAAGCAACCCTGAAATTTATTAATTATCAAGATAAGACGTGAAATAAATGTCCCCATTCTTTTTTGTATTAAAAGAACAGTTTCCTCATAAAACATTCCACGAAAAAAAATCAAATTTTGCTCGCTGTGCACAAATTCAATTTTTGGTATCACTAATTGTGCCCGAAGTGAATTTGTGATATCACAAATTCAGTTCCTGTAGGACCACAGCAAAGATGATTCTCGCTCCATATTGGTTGAAATATTTGGAAAGCTCATTTTTAGCCAATGAGGACACAGTTTTGGCTTTAGTGCAGAGCAGAAAACCGGAACCACGAATTAGTGATATTATTATTTGACTTGGTCGTATCACACATTGAATTTGTGATATCACTAATTCAGGATATTTTTGTATGAACCGCGTGGCACGTATGCACACATTATCTACCTTAAAGTACGGTATTCATTTGTTAAAATTTCATTGCTTGTAACCCTCTCCGGGTTGCCTTACTAACGAATAATATCTTACCCCGTAAATGCTTCTTGCCTGAGCAGCTGCAAAAGCATAAGACGTCATAAGTGCCCTTGCAATAATGTGTTTTGGTAGCCATTTCGGATATGGGTGTGGCTGGTAAAGGTAGATAGTGTGAAAGTATGGCTGTGCAGCCGTTTTACGCACTGCTGCAAAGTTAAAAGAAACTTGAGAATTATTTCCGTGACCCATAAAAAAAATTTCTTACGAAAAAAGTTTTTCAGCTCGTATATGTTAGTTTGTTCAAGGTCTATGGTGTGCTTTATGGGGTAGATATCCGGCAGTTCGCTCTCAGATTCTCTATGGACTTCATCAGCATCTGCAAATGGTTCCAATGGTCGCCGATCGACTACGGCCAAATCTGCTTTGAAACTGAACTGGATCTGATCACCATCTTTGGAAGAATCGACTTCAATTAATACATGTTAACATTTTAAGCTTCCACAATACTCTGTACCCTTTTCAATTGGAACAGAAGTCCAACAATTCCTAATTACATTCCTTTTAGATGATTCTTCGAGTGCGGCTACACCATTGTCTAAGGTTCTCAACAAGTTCCTCGTAAACAGTTCACTAAAAATGGACAACATAAATTACAATAAAAGAAATTCTGGCCGTGATTTTATATCATTTGCACTATTTACACGGTTCTGTTCTTTCGTATTCCATACTCTCGTGCAAATACCCAACCAGGTTTGCTTAGGTCCAGCTTTTTTGGCAGCAACTTCTGATAACCATCTGAAACTGTGGACTGATGAATGATCCTTTAGTATAAGACATGTGAAGTAGTCAGCATAGGGTAATGATGAAAACAATTGGATAATGTTAACCTCTGTATGATATCGTCAGATTTTGACCAAACTGGTGTCCTGCCCAAAAGCTTTTCTATTCGTGGAGGTAGACCTTTATACACGATCGTCTTTGTCAGGATTTGTGCTTGTTCCTGTCCTAAATAAGTATTTACTTTTAGAGCTCACAAACAAACCTACCCGCCCTAAGTTAAATTAATTTGGAAGAATTTGAGTGGCAAATAAATCCCGGCATTAACTCTCCACAAAACTTTACTATTTATTAGAATTAGGATTATAAATATTAAGCAGGCTACAGACAATCAATTCTGTCAAGTCTTTCAGTGGGTTTCTTTTGAAATTGTATTTGAATCTTAGATATTTTTTATATGTTTATGTTTTATGAACAACTGATTTGCCGATTCAGGTAGTTATTCTGTGTTCCATGAGCAACATAAGAAATTGAAAGTGTGTTAGAAACTAGAACGGTACGTGAATCAATTCATACAGTGCATTTCATATATATCTATAGACGCACTGGATTCGCCCGAAATCTCTGAGAACTTTTTTCTTAAAAGGTAAAAAATTAAAAAAAAAATTAGAAATTCAAAAATGGCATTTTATGATTTTTAGACGCACTAATGAACTTTTCACTTTTATTATTTATTGTGATAAAAGAACATGCTAAACATAACAGTAACAATAAAATTAATACGATATACAACTGTCACGTTGTTTTATATTATTGTTTTCTTTTCTACATAATTTAAACTATTTATAAGCAAATTTACAGAAATTCTGCCACAACGCAGGCTAAAATGGCACTTTTCAGCTCTGCTATTGTATTATAATCACGGCAATATGCTTAATCATCACGTACGGTGATGTCCCAAAAGTTCTCTGTAGAATTTAAGTCCGGAGAACACAGGCAATTCAAGAGTGGCGATATTTTGGTTACTTAACCATTCCTTCCTTAGGTTACTGGAGAACTGGTGTATTTTCTTGCCTGAACACTAAACTAACCCTAGGGAGTCAACGTTTTTATGGCAGTACATACCCTCGTAACATTGTCCGATAATCAACAATATTTGTTTTGGTTGAAAGAAAGGCTAAGCTACTCATTCTAAAGGCACAAACCACTCCTCATATTGTTAGACTCCCACCACCAAAATTCCTGGGGTAAAAATTCAATCTTGATTATCCTAACGGGTTCTCTTCATTTTGGGATTTAAATGAATAAAACCACCACACAAGGTCAATTACGGACTGGAAACGGAAGGTTGGAGTGCAGTCTTAGTCTGCAAACTCATGAAGTTACATACATGTGTATACGATACCTTCTAGAAGACGAGTCCTGTTGTGACAAATGTGACACACCCTTGGTTTCCATAGAGTATGTTTGGTTCCTAAAGCATCCGTAGGATCCTTTACAAGCGGTCTTGAAACAGCCATTCTTTTATGACTGTTAACGTAACAAAAGCAGGTTAAAAAAACTAAGTTATACACTGTACTTTTTACAAGACATTATATGCTTTCATGTCAACTCATGATAACTAGATGAGTTATTTAAATGAACCGAATCACTGTATTTACCAGTGTAGGACAAGGAGATGTAACATCATTTTGTAATTAAAATCATGCCAAGAATGGCCAAAAGTATAGAATCACAGTAATTAGTAATTCACCACATTTTTGAGACTTTAATTTGTAATTGTGTATTTTTTTTAACTACTTTTGTTCTTAAACTACTTAGAACAGGGGTTCTCAACCCGAGCGGAATTTCTCCAGGGGGGGATTTTAGGGTTTCGTGGGTGGGTGGGGGTCGGCCACTGAGTAAAATACTGTCAAATTCCAAAAATAAAAATATATCATTTTTCATGTTTAAGATTTTTTAGGTGTCCCTCTTTTTTGTGAGCAGGCTATGGTAACCCTATTGCATATGGTGAATCGGGTGCAGGGGGCAAAAAAGGTTCAGAACCACTGACTTAGAACTTGAGTGTTTGAACAAGGCTTTGTCAGTTCTTTGTATTTTGAAATTGTAACGTTAATTGAAATGTTTTTGAAATACAAGCGATTGTAGTATTTAATTTATTTTTAAATTTTTAAAATATTGTAATTGTAATTAGTTTTTCTGTAATTAGCAATTTTAATTAATTTCTTTGGAAAGTAATTTGTCCAAACACAAGTATTTAACCAGTTGTTCTGAACTTCCGTTTGATCATAGGCGTAGTGGATCACTATGCTGCTTTATTAGATCTGCCCTCTTTTTTGCCCTGCCTCTCTTTTTCCCCTCACCCCTCTTTCCCCCACCCCCTCTTTTCCCCCACCCCCATTTTCCAGGAGAAGCAACCATTTAAATAACCAAACTAGTAACCTTATGACAGTTTGTGAACAGCTTAATTTCAAACTCTGCTTATTCTGTCTTTCAGGAGCAAAATTAAGAACAAAACTAGAAAGTGTTTTAGAAACTACAAATACAGCTGAATCATTTAATTAAGATTATTATCATGTTCCGATCTTTTAAAATAAACTTTTTTGGTCATCGACGGATGCACTGGGATCAGCATTGGCATCGTCAAAATTTTGTTCAGGTCATCAGCATCGGCAATTTATTTGGCTGACGGCGGCCATACATTCATAATTTGAAAATGTCCCAAAATTCCTCAGCCGTCATATCATTATAGTAATGAAATTTAATTTATCAATTATTACTATAATGTTGTTGTTTAATCATTGTGCACATTTTATTATTCATTGATTTAGTCAGCAGTGCAACAAACGGCTATTTTTATTTATTTGTTTCAGCATCTTCATTGGTTCCTTTTGGCAAAATTTCACTATCGGTCAATCCCTAAACTTTATAGACAAAATTTTCAGTTGCCTGAATAGCAACGAAAATGAATAAAAACGAACGTGAATAAGATTGAACTGAATTGAGAAGAAAAGGAATAACATAGAAAATGAATGTCATAGAAACTGAACTAAAGCGAAACTGAATTAGATCGAATAATTCCATTCGACATTCCATAACACATAAAAAGAACACTGAAACTGAACAATCGCGAATTTGAATTAAGGAGAATCTGAATAACATAGAAACTGAACCAAATCGAATCTGAAGAAAAAGGAAACACGAATTTCAAATCAGCCCGGGGTGTTGACAGACTAGTGAGGGGTAATTAGTGGAACGCTTGTGGAACCTAATATCAACCTCCCTCCCCAGCCCAAAATCCTCCCGCTTTTATCTCTCTCCATTATTCAGTCTGGGTGCTGTTTAGATTCGAGATTATTCAGTGTCGATGCAATTCCATTTCTATGTTGTTCAAATTCACCTTTATTCATAATTTAAATTTCGTTTTTGTTCGGCTTCGATGTTGTTCAGTTTCGAAGTTAATCAATTTCATCGTAATTCAGAATCTGTGCAGCAGTCGATTTTATTCCGATTCGTCCTCATTCAGTTTCGTTGTTCTTCAGTGTCTCCAAAATTTTAAAAATATCGTCTGCTACGCATCGTCCGCTTAAGAGCCTAGATACAGCGTTGAGTTCAAAATTTCTCTGAATGTAGGCGCTGTGGTCGTTTTCGATTGAAAAACGGTTTTTTTAACGTTTTTTCTCCAGGTTTCAAGTCGCATAATAAGTAATAAAAAATAATTTCGCGTGTTAAGCTTATAAAAAGAATACATTGTGAAAGCCAATCGATTAATACATGTGCTAATTTTTATGTGATTGTTCTAAGTCGTTTTTAATGGGAGTTCTTCAAATGTTTGCGTGACGGTCTTTGGTCCTATGGGACTTAACATGAAGTTAAAAAATGTACGATTTTAAACGTTATTAAAAAATAGAAGGAATTTTTCAAAATTTATAAAAAGGAAACATCTTGAAGCCAATACATGAAAGTATGTGCTAATTATTTTGTTATTCTTCTAAATCGTTTTTAACGAGTTTTTCAAATGTTTGTGGGGCGGTTTTTGATCCAATGGGATTTAACATGGGGTTAAAAAAACGAACGATTTTGAACCTTGTTTAAAAATAAAAGGACCTTTTCAAAAATTATATATATCGATCACGTAAAGAACAATACTTTTTATTGTATTTTGCGCTTGACTGTATTTTAATTGCGCGATTGTGAGGCGATTTCTTGCAGTTTTTAGTAACACCATATAATAACACTCATTTGTCTCGTCGTCTGCTCAAAACAACAAGACGGAGGACGTGTATCTAGGCTCTTAAAGGTTAGTTCCTTTCCTTATCCTCATAAAACGCTTATTTCGAATGATATCATAATGAAAACACTCTATGGAACTACCCATCTACTTATTTAAACACATTCAAAGTTCTCTTCATTCTGCACCTGGAAAAAAAAAATAATCAAAGAGTTCGAGAGGCGTTTACACTTTAAAAACGCAGTATAAGAAATAAAATTACAGGGAATACTTCGGCAGTTCCTTTTTGATGTTTACAACTTCCGTTGCATCCACGATTTCATGCTTCAAAAGTTCTTCTGGGACACCTTTATCAATTATCCTTTTGTTACCAAGGATTTTCCATTTTAACTTGAAAAGAAAACCGAATTTCCTTCGGAATAATGTATCAGTTAAACGCATTATTAACTGCTCAAGTTTAAAAGGAGTAAATCTGTAATTATCAAACAACAACAATAATAACTATAAACCATACGCCAAAATGTCCGAAAGAGAGCCTGTGTCTCCTTCACAGACAATTAGAAAACGGGACAAACAAGTTTTCTCCGCCCTTTTTATGACGAACCCATCTTCTAATTAGTTGGTTATGTAGTCTGACATCACATGCTCCGCCCTTTCCAACGTCGAACTACACAACAAACCAATTAGAAGTTGCCAGTCGTCATAAAAAGGGCGGAGCCAAATTCTGTTCATCCCGTTTTCTAATTGCCTGCCTGTCTCTTTCAGACCTGGGGAGAAAAAGTCCCGAAATGCACTGTTGATTTTGTTCAAAAACACCACTAGGGAACGCTTTTATCCACCGTCCATTCTGCAAATAAACTGTGGCTTTTCGTCATAGCCACCTTATATACCAGGCCTGACATTTGGCTTAAAAACTGTAAGTCATAAATGGCCGCCAAATGCATGTATATTTCACCAGATGGTGCTGACCACAAATTAAGAAAATAAAATTATGTCTTGGCTTTATGGTTGCACATTGAATTATCAAAAACAGTTTTTGTTCAAGTTTTTCAGTTTTTGCTTAAAATTTTGCTCACATATACATTCTGGCATACTTCTGTTTGCCTATTTGGAAATCTTACTATAAGAATCCTGCAAGTAAAAGCAAAATTAAAAGAGTACCTAATTAATGCATTTTCCAATCATGCCTGGCTATCATATAAATCTTGCTCAATTTTTTTAAAGGTTGAACACACTAAACAACTGCACTCCCTCCCTTTTAGCAAATAAATGTTTAAATGCATATTTAAAAAATTGTGCAGCAAAAATTACAGAAAACAATGACATGTGTAAGCTGGCAACATTTCACAAAAAAAAAACAATTAGCCACAAATTCCTAAAATTGTAGTTGGTTATTCTCATTTAAAAGTTTTTCATTTTTAATTATTATTAATAAATTATTAATAAATTATTATTAAATTATTATTAATAAATTATTATTATTAAATTATAATTATTAAATTATTTTTAAATTATTATTAATAAAGAATTATGTTGAGACCAAATTCTTTGACCCAATTTAATTCAACCTTTTTTTAATACTCACCCTCCCCTTCACCTTAACCTTCAACACGTCACCCCTTTGTTTAAAGGAATGCGGATCTTGTACCATTTGACCAAAAACGAAATAAAGAATATTCATTCTGTTTTGTGACTTACTTGAAGCAAGTGTCTTCTTTTAATGTAAAATTCAACAGGTTATGGGCCTACCACGTTTTTTACTTTAAAACGAAATACATTTCACTCGTTTTTTTCAACTTTAAAAGGTCTTAAAAAAAAAAAAAAACAACTCATTTTAAAACGAATTGTAAGATCTGCGTTCGATCGGTTTCAAATTACTGAAAAATCACGAACGTTAAACACTGCAATTTGACTCGTTTTTTTTCAACTTTAAAAAGTCGTTTAAACTTTAATGTTTTACTTTAAACAAATTGTAAGATCTGCGTTCGATCGGTTTCAAATTACTGAAAAATCACGAACGTTAAACACTGCAATTTGAAACGTTTTTTTTACAAAAAAAAAAAAAAAAAAAAAAAAAAGTTTTTTTTACCACGTGGCACTCAAGTAAAATACAAGTCGGCTGAAGAACAAAAGGGACAACTCCACCACAAGTATTGACAACAAAACTCTGCTGGACATTACTGCAAACCTTTTAAACACCAGTCTACTCACAAACATGAATCAAGAAGTGTTCAAAATTAAGCAACTCACCCAGGAAAATTATGACTGTTGGAAAGTACACATGGAATGCTTACTCCACAAATCCGGACGAATCAAGTATGTAAATGGCAAATTTCCTAAACCAATTCTAACTGCAACAAATGCAGAAAAAATTGAGGAATGGGAAACACAAGACTTAACTGCTAGAGCTGATATACTACTCACACTCAGTGATGAACAATTAACACAAGTAAAATCGTTCGACACATCTGCTGAAGTGTGGTCCGCACTGGAGGACATGCATGTTTCTAATAGACCTGCACAAAGAATTGCCTTAATAATGGACTTATTAAACTTAAAAATGAAAGGTGACACAAATGTTCTTGAGCATATGACATCATTTTTTAACTGCTTAAATAAAATAACAGAAATGGAAGTAAAGCTAAGTGCAACAAATGATGATTTAGCTTCTGTCCTACTGTTACAAAGCCTTTCTGATGACTTTGAAGGATTCCGTCGAGCAATAACTGCAAAAAAGACTTTACCAAATCCGAAAGAATTAAGAAGGCGAATCACAGAGGACTACAAACTTCGACTGGGCTGCTTAAATTCACAACAAGTGACAGAAGCCATGGCAGCTAATCGTAGACAACAGACACAACAACGCAGACCACAACAAAACAAAGGTGTTATGCAAAATCCCCAGCAGACATCAACTCAACCCAAAAGCTCTGGAGGACTACACTCTGCTCGTTGTAAGTTCTGTAAAAGATCTAATCACAAGTCAGAGAACTGTTGGTTTAAAAAGAAAAATGATGAAGCTGCAGCCAATACAACAGCGAAAACAGCCAACACTGCAACCAGAATCACTGATGGTTTCATAGTCACTGCTCTTTATGCACGTGAAAATGTAACTCAAGCAAATGACTGGGTCCTTGATGGAGGAGCAACAGACCACATGAGCAATCAAAGAAGCAGGTTCCAAAATTACAAAAATCTTTCGGCAGTAATTGGCTCTGCTGGAAAAGGCCACACATTAAACCAAGAAGGGACTGGCACCATTATAGCCATTGTTAATGGACCAAGTGGAGCGCAACACCAGTTCCACCTTGAAGGTACTGTCTACTCTCCAGAATTGCGAACGAATTTGATATCAGTTCGTGCGCTCACTGCCCAAGGCTACCAAGTTAACTACAAAGACAAACTAGCAGAAATTATAGATAAAAATAATACAGTAGTAGCTATTGCCCACCTTAGACACAGACTATATTACATAAGGGAGGCAAATGTCGATGCTTTCACAGCAAAGACACAAGAAAATGAACTGCAAAAATGGCACCACAAATTGGGACATCTAAACATTAAAGACGTTCGCAAGCTACTAAGTAACATGACAGCTGACGAAAAAATCCAACTCCCATCTGAAATGCCGACATGCCAAACTTGTCTATTGGGAAAGCAAACAAAAGTGCCATTTGCATCAAGAACGGAGGGACTTAGATCATCACCGTTAGAATTAATTCACTCTGATGTATGTGGCCCCTTCCGTGTCGAATCACACGGGGGTGCCAAATACTTCGCCACTTTTATAGACGACAACTCGCGTTGGACAGAAGTATATTTTCTAAAAAGAAAAAGCGATGTCAAGCAAGCTTTCCTTGATTACAAAAATTACATTGAAAATCAAACGAACCACAAAATAAAAATTCTTCGCACCGACAATGGACTCGAGTACTGTGGTCAAGAATTTTCTAAACAACTAAAGGATCTGGGAATCAAGCGTGAACATACTGTGGAACACACACCTGAACAAAATGGTGTTGCGGAAAGAATGAACCGCACATTGTTGGAAATGGCTCGATGCAATCTTCTCGAATCAAAACTGCAACAATCGTTCTGGGCAGAAGCCATCTCTGCAGCTGAACACATTCGCAACAGATGCCCTAGCAGCTCACTTCAAGAAAAAACTCCATATGAGGCACTCCTTAAAAGGAAACCATCCATCAAACACCTTCAACCATTTGGATGTCAAGCATTTGCCCTGGACAAAACACCAGGAAAGGACAAACTGGCTCCACGATCAAACAAGAGCATCTTAGTAGGCTATTCCAAAGAATCCAAAGCTTACAGACTGTATTGCCCAAAGCTTCGGAAAATCATCAAATGCCGTGATGTCAAATTCATCGAGAGCAATCCAGACAACTTGATCGCTTCCCCAGGCATCTCAAATGATTATTCTGATAATAGCAATACAGCCTTTTTCTTTATGGACCCTGCTACCACAAGTGAAGTTGCAGCTCCAAATCCAACAGAAGCAAATGACCAAGTTGAATTACCACAAGGAGCACAAGACAACTCCACTGATCTTTCAGCAGCTACAGACATCGTAGCAAATCCACAGAAGAGATTGCCTGGACGACCATCATATCAACGAACTGGAAAAAGAGGAAGACCACAAAAGCACTATTCCACAACTGCCCTTCATACAGCTGCACTCCATATAGAAGCAGTCTACGACTACGTAAATCCGACAGTTAGTGAGGCTCTCTCCAGTCCTCATGCAGCGGAATGGGCCGCTGAAATGAAAATGGAATTTGATGCACTAGTTGACAACGAAACATGGCTGCTCGTCAATCGTCCTTCACATAAAAGAGTCATTAATTGCCGTTAGGTCCTTCGCACAAAGTATAGTCCTGACGGAACAGTGGAGCGGAGAAAAGCCAGACTAGTTGCAAAAGGTTGTGCTCAAAAAGAAGGAATTGACTATGATGAAACATTCGCACCAGTTGCCCGTCAAAGTTCCATCAGAACAATTTGTGCACTAGCAGCTGAAAACGACCTCATCCTCTATCAAGCAGACATCGTAATGGCCTACATTAATGGCGACTTAGACGAAGAAATTTTCATGGAACAAGCGCCAAATTTTGAAAATAAAAGCAATCCCAACCAAGTCTACCTGCTCAAAAAATCACTATACGGATTAAAGCAAGCCGGTAGACAATGGTACAAAAAGTTAGATCAGGCACTCAAAACTTTCGAACTGAAAGCAACTAGCGCCGACCGCTGTGTCTATTTCAGCACAAAATATCCAGGAGAATTAATTGTAGCCATCTACGTTGATGATCTCCTAGTGGCTGCAAAAGCATCAAAATTGCATCAAGAAATAATCGAACAGCTATCGCAACTTTTTAATGTCAAAGACCTAGGTAAAATTCAGTATTGCCTTGGAATTCAATTCAAACAAGACCCAAGAAGCAAAAGCGTTTACCTCTGTCAGTCAAAATACACAGAAGACATACTAAAAAAGTTCAAGATGCAGGATGCAAAACCCACAAAAACCCCACTGGATCCAAACGTCAAGCTTCGAAGATGGGATAAGGACATTGACAGCACCGAAGACAAAATTGACTCGACAGCCTACCAAGGTTTGATTGGCTCTTTGCTCTACCTTGCCGTGTCCACACGTCCAGACATTGCGCACACCACATCTGTGCTCAGTCAATTCAACAAAGAACCAACAAAAGAACACTGGGCTGCTGCAAAAAGGGCTTTACGTTACCTTCAGGGTACAATTAATTTAGGCCTCCATTACCGAAAAACAGGAATGGACTTTCATGGGTATGTGGATGCAGATTGGGGGGCCAACATTGATGATCGCAAATCCTACACTGGTTTTGTATTCCAAATGGCTGGAGCATCAACTAGCTGGGAATCACGGAAGCAAAAGACTGTCGCCCTATCTAGCACTGAAGCTGAATACATGGCCCTAACGGAAGCCACCAAAGAAGCCAAGTACTTCAGGGGATTACTCAGCGAATTATCTGGCAAACCAGGAATCGAAATGAAACCAACCACCATATTCTGCGACAATCAAGGTGCCCAGAAACTCATGAAGAACCCAATTAACCATGGACGAACAAAGCACATTGACATCAAGCATCACTTTGTTCGAAATGCTTACGAGGACAAGATCATCGAAGTAAAGTACCTAGCAACAACAGACATGGTCGGGGACATCCTAACAAAAGGACTGCATGGACCAAGTCACAATAAGTTTGTTCAAGGTTTAGGATTAACCAATATTCAAATATAAAAACGTTCTCATTAAGGGAGAGTGTTGAGACCAAATTCTTTGACCCAATTTAATTCAACCTTTTTTTAATACTCACCCTCCCCTTCACCTTAACCTTCAACACGTCACCCCTTTGTTTAAAGGAATGCGGATCTTGTACCATTTGACCAAAAACGAAATAAAGAATATTCATTCTGTTTTGTGACTTACTTGAAGCAAGTGTCTTCTTTTAATGTAAAATTCAACAAATTATTAATAAATTATTATTAATAAATTATTATTAATAAATTATTATTATTAAATTATTATTATTAAATTATTATTATTAATTTATTATGTTGATTTATTTCTGTATATTAAATATGTATTTAATACATATTTATTATACAGAAATAAATCAATTATTTAGATTACATATGTATTATTAAATTAATTAAAGGTGTAATCAAATTAATGTTTGAGGTGACACCTATAAATTGTCCTCTATTTATGTTATGTTTCTATCGTCTTTCTTAATTTGTGACTAGCACCACCAAGCGAGTAAGAAATACAAAACGGCGGCCATTTATGACTTAAATTTTTAACATTAGCCTATGGACGAAATGTCAGGCCTGGTATATAAGGTGGCTATGCTTTCGTAATTCGTTGAAAAGATAGGAATTATTTTCTAAATTGTTTTAATTAATGTGAAAGCTGTGTATTGCTTTAAAAAATTTGGTTTTAAATATTTTGAAAGCTGAGAATCGTTAAAAAAATTAGATTTTAATTAATTTGAAAGCCTAACTAGAAATTTTTTTTTACAGTAACAAGCTACACATTTTTTACACGTGACATGTTCTGCACATTTTACATCAATAATATAATTGACTCAATGAGACTAGCGTTTGCGCATTAGAATTAGTAGAGTGCATGCGCATTACCATCTTATCGTTTTATATAGGAAAACTAACCTAAAATAACCAAACCTATAGTGAATGTCTCATCGGCAGTTTCCATTGGTGATCAATAGATGGCGCTGCTAACGCAAATCTGCAATCATCATCATCATCATTTCCTGTCACATAATACCCCACTAGCCTGCCTCCTCTATGCCAACCTGCTTTTATCCAGTTTGTGATGTCTAAGTCTAAACTCCCATCATCTTGCAGCACAGATTCTAAATATTTGAAGTCATGCACCTGCTGCATTAAACTGTCCCCAAGTCTAATCCCCTCATTCAACTGTTCTTTCCCATCCCACTGAAATCTCATGTACTCTGCTTTTGCCCTATTTATTTTCAACCCCTTTGATTCCAAGGCATTCCTATTCTCCTCTAACCTTATCTCGAGTTCCATTTTGGATTCTCCAACTAACACTATGTCATCTGTAAAAAGCATATACCAGAGGACCTCCTGCCTCACCCCTGCCAGTAACTCATCCAGGACCAAAATGAATAGATATGGACTACGTGCTGAGCTCTGGTGCACACCAATCCTAACATGAAAACTATCAGAGAACCCCCAGGCAGTCTTAACGCTTGTCCATGCATCCCTATACATGTCTCTCACCATATCTATATAACTCTCACCCACCCCCTTCTTCTGTAAGACCTCCCGCAATAACTTCCGTGGTACTCTGTCATAGGCTTTCTCTAGATCTATAAATACCATGTGTAACTCTTTCTTGGCAGCCCGAACCTTCTCAATAACTTGCCTTACGGCAAAAATGGGGTGCATTGTGGATTTTCCTGGCATAAACCCAAACTGACTTCCCCCAATTGCAGTTTTACCCCGTAGTCAAGCTTCAATTACTCTCTCCCAAAGCTTCATCATGTGACTCAGCAATTTAATACCTCTATAGTTCCCACATTCCTGAACATCACCCTACCCTTTGAAAATAGACACTAACCAGCTGTCCCGCCATGCTCCTGGCATTCTATTCTCCATAGCCAATCTATTGAATAACTTTGTGAGCCAGGAAATGGCAACATTCCCCAAGACCTTCCACACCTCTACTGGTATCCCATCTGGCCCTAAAACCTTCCCTAGCTTCATTTTTTCCAATGCCTGAATAATTTCCTCAGCCCTACCCGGCTCCACTCCTTCGTCATTATTTCTTCCAGTGCAAGGCTCATGCTCTACCCCCTCATTCATAAGCTTACTAAAATATTCCCCCACCTGTTCCGTGCTGGCTTCCTACCCCACAATACTTTGCCCCCATTATCCTTGACACTCAACACCTTTTTCAATATCCCTGCCTTTCCTCTCCCGAGCCCTAACTATTTTATATACTGCCATTTCTCCTGGTCTGGTACCTAACTCGGCATACATGTCCGCATATTTCTTATGCTTTGCTAAGGCTACCTGCTGTTTGGCCTCTATCTTGGCACGTTTGTATTCTGTCTGGGCCTCCCTGCTTCCATTATGCCACCAAGTCTTGAAAGCATCTTTCTTCTTTTTAACTGTCATCTGTACCTCTTCATCCCACCACCAAGTTTCTTTGTCTAATTGAGACTCCCCTACTCGTACTGTCCCTAGTACCTCGTTTCCACAATCACAGATCTGTTGTGCTACCCTTGTCCACAGCTCTCCTGCAGTGCCATCTATATCCCATGCTATCTTACCTGCCATTTTCTTAAATTCTTTCACCTTGTCTGGTAATGCCCACCACCTAATTGCTGTCTCTCCTCTATGTCTGACCACCTGTTTTGCACCCTTAGGTTCTAGGTCTAACACTACTAGCCTATGTTGTCCCACTAGGTCTTCACTCGGTATCACTTTACAATCCTTGCACTCGTTTCTATCCTCACTCCGAATCATGAAAAGATCAATCTGGGATTCTCCTGCCCTGCTCTTAAAAGTAATCAAATGTTCCTCTCGCTTCTGGAATAGTGTTTGCTAAAATTAACTTATGTGCCACTGCCGCCTCCAGGATACTCTCCCCTGCTTTATTTCGCTCTCCATAGCCCCACCCACCATGTACCTCTTCATGCGCTGCCCTACCTCTACCTACATGTCCATTAAAATCCCCACCAATTATGACCCGTTTCTTTCTACTCAGGCCCAATATCAGGTCATCAAACTGTTCCCAGAATGCTCGTTTCTTGGCTGTATCTAATCCAACCTGGGGCCATATGCACTAACTACATTTATAACAATGCCACCCCAAACTACCTTTACTACTAACAGCCTACTATTTATCCGCCTAACCTCAATCACACTATGTCTGAGTTCTTGATCTAGGACAATTCCCACTCCATTTCTACCCTCCTACTACTTGCATAAATTAGTTTATATTCATCCCCAATGTCCCTGGATTTATCACCTTTCCCTCCTAACCTTCCCACCTTACCTTCCCACCTTACCCTCCTAGCCTTTAGCACACCAGATAACTCCCTAGTCTTCCCTGTCAAACTTCCTATATTCCAGGTGCGAAACCTAAGTTTAGTACCTCGACTTCTACCACTACTTCCAAGACCTCCTTTTTGTTGATGCTGGACTCGCTTCTTTAGCCCCACCCATCCACTGTGGGGTAGTCCTTGCAAATTTATCACAGCCACCGGGCATTGCAGCTGCACGTCACTTATGGTGGGGATGCCCTAGCCATATTCGAAATACTATTTAGAACCAACATCATTTGTTTTGGCAAATCTTTACAGCCGGCTGCCAACCTGACGTCGACCCTCCACTTTTGCACCCGGGCTGGGGGACCGGCAATGGCGTGGTTTGGTTTTGGTCTGCCCTGAGTATTTTATGCCCTCAGTACCCTCCATAACTGGCAGGCATTCCCCTATCCGCCACCTGGGGAAGCACCCGATAGGGGACCAACAACCCCCTCGGGCTAACGCAAATCTGCAATCACGTTCCTATATAAAACGATAAGATGGTAATGCGCATACGCTCTACTAATTCTAATGGGAAAACACTAGTCTCAATGAGCCATATTTCCAATAAGCGCCTCTAAGAAGTTAGCAAACGAAACTTTAAAATAGAATTGTATGGAAAAATCGCTGCACTGGTAAGTTTATTTTGCTGTTTATTTTGCTGCACGCTCAAGTTTTGTTAATTTTTGAAAAAAAATAAAGACAAAAGTACGTAGTTTCACATCCTTGCAGTAGTTTTTCTAATATTTCACATTGTTTTGTTGTTTTTGATGTTGTTGTTTTGAACGTTGCTGTTAAACCTAAACTGTTAACATGGAAGCCAATGGAGATTTCGATATGTCTGCAAGTTGTTTTGCTTATTTCTTGCAATTTACTTGCACAATTATCGTGAAATTTATCGAGAGTTTTTCAAATGTTTGTGGGACGGTTTTTGATCCAATGGGATGTAAGATGGGGTTAAAAAACGAACGATTTTGAACCGTGTTTAAAAACCTTTTCAAAAATTATCTAAATCGAGCACGTAAAGAACAATATTTTTTATTGCATTTTGCGCTTTACTGTATTTTAATTGAGCGATTGTGAGATTTTATCGATAGTAACACCGTATAAGAACACCCATTTTTCTCGTTGTTGTCTGTGCAAAACAACAAGATGGACGATGTGTATCTAGGTTCTTAACTCTTTTGAACATTGAGTCGGAAATCTGGACAAGAAATCACTGATTCTTTCTCTACTTTAAAAGCACGACGGAAAGACTTAAAATTTGACAGTTGAACAGGTAACGAACAAAATAAAATAAAAACACAAATCCAACTGTATAATCCTATCACACTTGTGTTTTTTTTTTCGTAAAATATGTTTTGGCATGTTTTTATGTATAATTTATTTCTATTTTGCATCGGTTAGAGGGCCTACTGCAGTTTTGTTGTGTTGTTTGCACGAGGCTTCTGAAAAGTTAATCCCCAAGGACCCCACTGATTGCTGTGGTTGTTTCACTTTTGCTAGAACATCACTTGGGCAAATCAGTACGTTGTCAGCCCAGTCCAAAAAGTTATACTGGGCCAGTATGAATTTTTTAATCGTTTGTACTGGTTTCTTATTTATCATACTGGAACTATTGTGACGGACCTTTTTCCAATAGTAGAATCTGCTCTTTTATGTTAATACGAGCGAGTTTTCACTCGTATTGATAGTGAGTGGCTAGGTCACTAATTCTACTGGCCCGGGAGGACTAGACCAATATAACGTCTATTTTGTGTCCTCACTAGTCTCTAGCAAAAGACTTCACAGTCTTGAGGATCTTTAATCTCTGTATCTCTCGGACTTTCGTCCGTAAATCTGCCCTAAGAATCGTGTAAAATATACTTACTCATGCGTTGCAGGTTTGCACCTGTTGGGACCTTGAAGTATCCAAGAAAGGTGAAGGCCTGCAAAATGATGAAGTTCACAATCGCGGAATTTAAAGTTTAAGTCGATAAAACACCACTGGTTTAGTTAAATAGAATATCGTTTATTTCGTAGATAAAAGTATCAGGCATAAACGAAATAGAACTGGAATTAATTGCACAACACAAAAATAATAACGTTCAAAATATTATCTAAAAACCTAGCCAGAATTTGGCATAGGTTCGTTATTTAAGAACTAACTTCGAAAATGCTTCTTCTAAATCTATCCCAAGTCGGGCATAGATTCTCTGTTTTAGAAGTGCTTAACTTACACACAAAAACACGGCCTTTTATACCCAAAAAGAGGATACTGAGAACACTTTCTCAGTATCCCCTGATTGGGCAAAAACAAAAGTAAAAACCAAACTGGCCAATCAAAAACGATTGACCAGTGGTCACCAAAATATTAGAGATGAGTCACCCTTTTAATTAAAAGGGGGAAAAAAACGTAAACAACTTCAAATTAAAATGATAAGAATCCACTCATGTGGAAGGATAATACAATGGTAAAGAGGGGAGAACGATAAGGTCAAGCTAAAAATAGAATCTGGGTCAATCGGTACCTATTAGTACCGAGTGGCCCAGAAGCTACAAAATACATGGTGCCTACAAAATTAAAGAAACCCAAAACAAAAACGGCGCTAAATTAAGAAAATAGCGGCGGGCCCCAAAACGTCTCACTATAATGGTCTTTATTGGGATACTCAATGGTCATACTGGTGAATGCCAATATAACCAGTAAGAAACATGGTGGTCCTTGATAGTTGTCACCAGTATGATATTTAAAACCAGTAAGACCAGTAAGAAACATGGTGGTGCTTGATTTTTGTCACAATTATAATATTTAAAACCATTAAGACCACTAAGAAACATAGTGGCCAGTGGTGTAGCTAGTGTTTGTGCCCTGTGCAGTCCTTGATCTTGCCACCCCTCCTTCACAAAAAACAACACAATACACATCAGTGGCACAACCAGGATTTTGGTCTTGAAGGGACCAAACAATATTATCAATATCCAGTCAGTGGCATAGCTAGGTTTTTGGTGCACAGCAGCAAAAATCTTCAGTGCACCCCGAAATTTTTTTTAAAAAAATAAAGAATAGAAATTCAGAAATAAACAAAAAATCACATTTTTCAGTTATAGAACCTGGTTAGAGGCTAGAATTCAAAGGTGAAAACAGCATTTAGCATAACCTTATAAGATTCAAAAGTTTTTTGTATTGTTTTCCTTTACTAAAAGTGCATTTTTTTCTGGTTGCCTTATTTGGGGCACAATGTTTAGAGAGTATTGATTATACTCTCTTAACATTGCACGAAAACTGCAGTTGTGGTGTCTTCTGCCCCATAACTATGCCCCTGTATCCAGTGATAAATAAACCAGTACTGGACTTAAAAACATAATACTCAATTGCATATTACATTTCACAAGCACTGAGAGTGACGAAAATTTCGTAATTCCTTCTTAGGCCATCTTAAAAGATTTTTATAAAGGTCCTTCTACCATCTCGACAGGAAAAAAACTTTTCTTTTTGTTGGTACCACCCAGGGCGGACCACCCCTCCCCAGCTACGCTACTGATAGTGGCCATTGATAGTTGTCACCAGTATAACATTAAGAACCAGTAGGAGTAGTGGAAAACATCATAAGTGGTTACCATTTTAAACCATTAAGACCAGTAGGAAAAACTGTTAGTATTGATGGTAGTTATGCTTTTAAACCATTATGCCAGTAGGACCAGTAGGGACCATTATCATTGATGGTTGTTGCCATTTTAGACCAGTAGGACCAGTAGGTGAGACAGTTGCCATTGATGGTTACTACCATTATAAACCAGTAGGACCAGTAGGAAATAATGAAATCATTACATGGTTAGCAATCAAATTTTTGGTTGCATTTTGGAAAATTATTTCAATTTACAATTTATTTCATTTTTAATTCGTTAATTTTATTTTTGGAACTGAATTTCTATTTCTAACAAAGAAAGGGACAGTTCGTAAGTTTTTATATAGCCGAATTTAGCAAACTCCAAATAGGATATCATCATGGCCTCGTGGGTAAGTGGCTGGATCTGGACATTGGTGGACACGGAGGACACAAGATCGAATCCATGCTGGTTCTGGTAAGCACTAATTAGTGTTTAAAGTGTTGAAAAGTTTGTCACTGGCTTGGTATGTATAAGGGCAGCTTGGACAATTAAGATTCTCGTTTTTAATTTTGTTTTTAATTAATACTTTTAAAAATAATGACTAATCAAGTTTCGCAACCAGTAGAAACCAGTACTCACACCAGTAGGAACCAGTGTTCTTACCAGTATTCACACCAGTAAGAACCAGTATGAATCCTTATAGAAACCAGTAGGAACCAGTATGAATCTTTGTAGAAACCAGTATGAAATGTCCCAAAACACCATGTAAACCAGTATGAATTTTTACTGGTCCAGTATGAATTGTCATGATGGTTTTATAGTGGTTCCATTATCAAACCAGTAGGAAAAATTTACTGGTCCAGTATGAATTGTCATGATGGTTTTATAATGGTCCCAATATGAATCCAGTAGGAAAAATGTACTGGTCCAGTATGAATTGTCATGATGGTTTTATAGTGGTTCTATTATCAAACCAGTAGGAAAAATCATACTGGCCCAGTATAACGTTTTTGACTGGGAGTTATTGCTGGCCAATCATAACTATAGGCAGTTAGAAATTGGGGAGAACTTCAGTTGGCTCCGCCCTTGTTATGACGAACGCAACTTCTAATTGGTTGGTTATGTAGTCTGACGTCACATGCTCTGCCCTTTTCAACGTCGAACCACACAACAAACCAATTAGAAGTTGCCCGTTGTCATAACAAGGGCGGAGCCAACTGAAGTTTTCCCTGATTTCTAACTGCCTGTATTATAACTTGACGATGGCCCCTGTGGATGCATGTTATTTATAGAAACTTACCCACAGTTTGCATTTTTAGCAAGAACTTGTTCTACCCACCTTGTAAGCCATGCTCCTCACTTATTGGCTTTGCCAGGTCATGATACAAATCACAGATGCAGACCTTCCTGTCCGGAAGGTACTCGGGCTACAGGCAGTTTTATGCAGCCTGTGTAATGTTGATGTTTTTGCCTTTTCTGAGTGGTGCAAAACAGAGACTAGTCCTCGTGGGCCAGACTGTTGGCGAAAGAACTGCATATATACTCACATATAAATTAACTTGATCAATTGTTGATTTCTCCTCCTTGTTATCGTTACCTCACCTTTGGGAATAAGAAGATGAGCTTTTGATTTAACAAATGCAATGAGGGAGATTTCAATTTTTTATATTTGCAAGCTCTTTAAGAAAATAAGAATGTGTTCTGTTAAAATACACTATTTTTATTTATTTCTGTGGTATAATTTTATTACAGTAAACTTGGATCATTTTATGAAATTATACAGTTTTACCCTTGGTATTATAACAAAGCATAAATCATACAATAGTTTCATCTAAGTTATTTCAATATTTCATACATTCTAGTTCATTCACTTCAACCCTTTATTTCCTAACTTCTTCAAATCCTTATTCATAAGACCAATATGTGATATGCTTAATTTCCCTTAAGCCCTGGTTGTTGGGGTTTTGGGTCCAAGCTACAAATCACCTCTTAATTGGTAATATCCTTATTCTAATTCATCTTTTTAACCCCCTCTTTTCTATAACGCAGTGTAATTAACAGGGTTGCTGCCCCTCTTTTTGATTTCACCTTCTCCCAACTCTATCCTGTAAGGTTATCCTTCTATTCTTTGCTGAGGTCTCACCCTACCCAAATTTCTTTTTGGCCACTTAGTATATAAGTATTTAAATTTCTTTGTTATTACCTTGCTCCCCTTTTTAGTTATCTCACTCTTCTCAATGCAGTTTCTCCTTTCCTGAATCCTGTTATTTTTGAACTCTGAGAACTGTACCTTTTTCCTCGCTTCACCACAATTCACTTTTCACTTTAGATTCACCGAAAACTTCTTAATTTTACTCACAATACTCCAACAAAACTTTTCACTAAACCTTATACACTTAAAATGTACATCAAAACTTTTTACTCAAATCTCCTAGCTCTGGTCCACTTCCAGAAACTCTCTGCTTCAAAACAACTCTTTTAACCCTCTCTAAAACTCCTAGCTCCTTTTGTACACCTCCAGCAACTCTCTGCTTCAAAACTACTCTTTTAACCCTTTCTAAAACTCCGAGCTCCTTTTGTACACCTCCAGCAACTCTCTGCTCTAACTAAAAAATGTTTTCTCTTTTTATATTTTCGGGACTTCCGGACTTTGTTTACTCCTTTTCTTGTTTTTCGTTTTTAATGCTTTGCTATGAGGCATCTGGACTTATGGCTTTTTCTCTTCGATAAAATCTATTTTTTAGTTTTTTAGTTTCCTTTTTTAACCTTTACTGTGATTTTCATCATTCGTTTGTTTGACATTTAATTTTTTAACTTAAATTTTGAAATGTCAACATTTTGATCTTTGACCGTTATGTCAACTTGGTTTATTTGATTTTTTTGTAATATTATTAATTCTTTATGTTTCTTTTTTTTCATTTCCCGCCTTTACTATCCTTTCTCTTTTCACTTTTTTCTTGTTTTATTTTGTTTTCTTTTTGAACAAATCTATTTTGTGATCTTAGTTTTTTTCTGTTTCCTGTCACTAATTATTTTCTTTTCTTATTTCTTCGTATGGTGCAATATGTACGATTATTTTTTTGTGTTTTTGTTACATATTATGGTGCAATATGTTTTCTCATGTTAGAGGTTAAATTTCTCCAATTTAGCCTCTAACGCAATAGTTGCACATCAAAGTATGGCACATACTGTCCCATTGGTCTATGCCCAAACCACGAGACACGACCAGTTCTCTGTCACCACAGATTATTTGAAACCTTAGAGCTAAGGCACAAGATGCTGTTATAAACGTTTTTGGATGCCCAATTCTAAATCGCTAGTTATATTTATTTGTCTGACTGTGCTGTAAACATTACACAAAGTTAGTTACGTCAAAATGACATCAAATGAGCTGTAATGAATGCATTTCAAATAACATTCCCATTATCTATCATAGATTCATAGCAAAGCTGCCAAGGTATACTCCCCCATCATGATCATGTCACTAATGTCCACAACTTACAGTATTTTAACAAAGCAATACACATCGACATACGGGTAATTTTATACTCCAAACTTTGGTAAGATTTGCAAGCTTTGAAGCTCCTAAAAATTAGCTCACCAAAGCTTAGCTTGTTCATACAAACATGTGGTCTTGCAAACTTCACAGTATTTTCTAACTTTTATACCCTACAAAACAGATATGCAAAACAATAGAACCCTTCCCCTTCAGGAAGCAAAAAAGGTGTGACTTGCTCACCCCATTTGTGTATCTGTTTCATGATTGGTGCTTTCAGTTGCTAAGCTTTGAAAAGTTGAACAATTTCAAAGCTAGCTTCATGCTCTGGCGAAGGCAAAAACCTGAAGCTCTGACGTCATTTTTGACGGCACACAATAAATAGAAATGCACTGTGCAGTCATGAGAATTATCAGTAACAAAAGGAAAGAATAATTGGGATATTAATTCTAACTTATTGTCCGCAGTCTTCACACTATTTAGGAGCTATACGAGCTTACTATAGGGGCCTACACTTAAGAGCCTAGATACACCGCCATCTTGTTGTTTTAGCAGACGACAAGGAGACAAATGAGTGTTATTATATGGTGTTACTAAACTTGCAATAAATCGCCTCACAATCGCTGAATTAAAATATAGTAAAGCGCAAAATGCAATAAAAAGTATTGTTCTTTACGTGCTCGATTTATATAATTTTTGAAAAGGTCCTTCTATTTTTAAACAAGGTTCAAAATCGTTCGTTTTTTAACCTCATGTTAAATCCCATAATTCCCGTTTGATCAAAAACCGTCCCACAAACATTTGAAGAACTTTCGTTAAAAACTATCTAGAACAATAACAAAAAAGTTAGCACGTGCATTACGGCTTCATTATGTTTTTTATAAGCTTAACACACGAAATTATTTTTCTATTAATTATTATGTGACTTCGAACCGGGAGAAAAAACGTTAAAAAACCGTTTTTCAATCAACAACGATCGCAGCGCCTACATTCGGATAAATTTTGAATTAAGCGCAAGTCAACGAAACACTGGGAACTAAAATCAGGACGAATTTTGGCGGGATTTTCTTTAAGTTTTAAATTTATTGTAACTAATCTCACTGTGATTAAATAGGGCAAATAGTTTAATTAAGATAATGTATACAGCTCAGTGGGTCAATTGAAAAACTGATTCTTGTTATTTAGAGCTAGGCCAAAAATTTTAGAAAAACTTTCATTAGTACCCTATGTATTTTATATAGGGCTATATTTGTAAATATCATTTATCATTAGTGGAGAAAAGTCAAAGGTTAAATTTTTGTAGCTTTGAAAATAATTGTTTATCTGAAGCTATCTCAAATAGATTTTTTCTCAAGCAATTGACCTTAGGTTCCTTTGTTACCAGAAATAGTCCAATATCAAAATTAAGTCAAAAGTTCATCGAAAATGGTGTTTTTTTAAATTGCATGTTTGTGAGAAATTGTGTCTACTACGTAATTTAATATACACCATGTCCCAAAGTCATTGGGTCTATTGGTCTATTCTCAAAGTACGACTACTTTTGGGTTGCACAGAATCTTGTTTAAAATTTAATATCTCACAAACAATAGCTCTAAAAGGGTATTCACACTAGGCTGGTTTAGAAGCCCCTGGTTGCTGCTGGCTATTAGCAGCAACAGCAAGCAGTGGCTGCTTTGGGTTCACACTTGTCCAGTCACTGTTGGTATTAGCAGTGTAAGTCATCCAATCACCGTCTTGCAAAAACATGAAATCTAACAACAAGTGGAGTTTCAACTGCCCACTAGTGCCACTACTAGTGACAAAGGGTTCAAACTAGCTGATAGCACACTGGTAGCAGCAGGAAAGGAGTCACATGACTAGCTGAAGCCCCTAAAGTTGGACATGTTCAACTTCACCAGCCACTGTTAAAATCACTAGCATGCTGGAGAAAGCAGCTGCTGGTAGCAGTTCACACTACGCTGCTAGTGGGCTACAACCAACCAGCAGCAACCAGTAGAGGCACATTCACACTATGCTGGTTTATAAGCCGCTGGTTGCTGCTGGCTATTAGCAGCAACAGCAAGCAGCAGCTGCTTTGGATTCACACTTCTCCAGTCACTGCTGGCATTAGCAGCACAAGTCATCCAATCAATGTTGTGGAAAAACACAAACTCTAACAACAACCAACCCAAGCAGTGGAGTTTCAACTACCCACTAGTGCCACCACCAGCGACACTGGCTGATGGCACACTGGTAGCAGCAGGAAGGGAGTCACATGACCAGCTGGTAGCCGCTAAAGTTGTACATGTTCAACTTCACCAGCCGCAGTTAAAATCACTAGCCTGCTGAAGAAAGCAGCTGCTGGTAGCAGTTCACACTACGCTGCTTAAAGGCGCATTCACACTAGGCTGGTTTACAAGCTGCTGGTTGCTGCTGGCTATTAGCAGCAACAGCAAGCAGCAGCTGCTTTGGGTTCACACTTCTCCAGTCACTGCTGGTATTAGCAGCGCAAGTCATCCAATCAACATTGTGCAAAAACACAAACTCTAACAACAACCAATCCAAGCTGCGGAGTTACACACTGGTAGCAGCAGGAAAGGAGTCACATGACCAGCTGGTAGCTGCTAAAGTTGGACATCTTCAACTTCACCAGCCACTGTTAAAATCACTAGCGTGCTGGAGAAAACAGCTGCTGGTAGCAGTTCACACTATGCTGCTAGCTGGCTACAACCAGCAAGCAGCACCCAGCAGCTGATAAACCAGCCTAGTGTGAATGCGCCATAAATCACAGCTATACATTATGTTTTGAAACTTATGGCGTTGGTATAGGTCTTACAAGAAAAGAAAATATAATGATATGTGTTGGTTAAAACTTATTTCCTTCTTTACTCTTCTTTCCCTCTTTTCTCAATAATGCTCAGGAGTCAACAGTCAACATGCGTAGTCCATAAAAATAGGCTTATTGTGATTGGTGAAATTTTAATTTGAAGTCACATTTTCATCAACAACGTGTGAAACTGTAGCAATACAAAAAATGAAATAAATTGGTAAATAAGTACGTACAGAGCCCTGTTGAGGACATGAAATATTTTTTATCTCGTCCGGCCGAGATACTAAACTGGGTCAATATGAAAGGATGAACATTGTGGGCAGAGCAACCTAACTACAGCAAACCAGCAACTAGCTTAACGATGCGTTTATTTGTTGATGATGCTGTTGTATACAGAAGAATTAGAGGCATTGAGGAGGACATTGAAATCATTCAAAGGAACTTTAACAGTCCCCCCCCTCGTCATTGTGTCACAGTTGTATGGAGACAAATAACTCACTCTTTGTTAACTGGATTGAAAATATTTTTTCAGAAAAAAAAACGGCCGAATTGAATACCAGCCCTTCTGGCATTTGCCAGAGCTGCCCGATGGCCAGCACGCCTCTGGACTAGCCTATAGGACTATCGGGCATTTCCCCGATGACCCGCTTAGTTTGAGGGCCGATTTTATGATGAAACTCGATGAAAGTTTTAAAATCGCACAAGAAAAGAACAGATCGAAGCTGATGTATTTTAATAATAGAAAAACAATAAAAGAAATTGATAGATTTACACAGTTAGGCAAAAAAATCAAAAATGAAAATAGAGCCAAGTGAAATTTTGATAAAATTACACTCAAAAGGAAGCGTAAAGAAGGTGGAGATCTAGGAATTTATGAAGATACTTACTAAACAGGCAATTAAAAATCGGGACGAACAGAAGTTGGCTCCGCCCTTTTTATGACAAACGCAATTTCTAATTGGTTGGTTATGTGGTCTGACGTCGAACCACACAACAAACCAGTTAGAAGTTGCCGTTCGTCATAAAAGGAGCGGAGCCAACTTGTTTGTCCCGATTTCTAATTGCCTGTCTTACTAAGGGCCAGGTAAATTATTTTTCCCATGCTATTTTTTCCTTCTCCTAAGTTCGCCTCTGGATTAGGGAGCAAAGCTGGTTCTGGGACATAGGCTCTATTACATACCGGGTAATTCAAAATGTAAAAGTAAATTTTTTATTATTAAAAATAGATGGTAAATTTGGCATTGCATGCTTACGAGCGCTATAAGTTATTTCTATATTTTAAAATGTAAAAAAATGGGCCAGATGTGTACGTGTCATGTGCGTGATAAATGAATTTTACCCTGTAAATGAGGATGTAATCTGATTTTCTGTTTTCTTGAACTTGTTACAAAAGTATACAAGATGTTAACCATAGTTAACTTAGTTATAACTGTTGGTAACAATCAATTTTAAATTTTAAATGTGTAGCAATTCTAAAATTTATGAAAGTTAAAAAGTGGCCCGTGGGTTCTGGAATATATATATAGTTTGCACTGTAAACGTGTAATTACTTTATTATGTACTTTTAAATATTCAAAATAGGCGCTAAATTTGGCATATTTTTTACGGAGCCCTGTAAAGGACAGGCGAGATTTTTTTTTTAAATCTCGACCATTTCCACTTTAATCTCGAAATTTCGACTTTTTCCAAAATCTCGACATTCCGACTTTAATCTCGACATTTAATCTCTTTTATTCGGGCATGTTAATTATGCCCTGTTGTGCGCACCATACTCTAATAATGAAATTATTGCAAGCGCCCTCTTGTAGCAGCAATTAATTTAATTATTAGAGTATGGACTCAGTGGCGGATCTAGGGTATTGGGTGTGGGGAGCCATTTACAAAAAGAGGGGCGCCCAATTTAAAATAATTTGTACATAAGACAATTATTACCTGGCTGTATGTTACAGATTATTCTAAAGGCACAAGACTTAAAAAAAACACCTTCCCATCCAAGAACCCCTTGATATTAAATTGGAGAGGGGGGAGAGAGAAAAGTGGGAGGGGGTGACCCCATGATATTAAATTGTAGGGAAAAAGGTTGGAAAGTGTAGAGGGGAAGAGAGAAAAGTTGGAAGGGGTGACGAAAATTGAAATGAAAGGAGTAAAAAAAGAAAAAAACGACGCGCATGCGCACAATTGCTTGTGAATTTTGCTCCCGTCATTTATGAGGGGTTACCCCACTAGTAATAATATATTTACAAACAAATTTTAGTATAAGAAACAGGACAGAACGAATTTTTTTTTAAATTTGGGAATTTGAAAATTTAAAATTTTAAAACTGAAGGGCGCCATGGAGAAATATAAAGGGCGCGGGGGGCATTCGCCCCCCTGCCCCCATTAGATCCGCCACTGAGTATGGTGCGCACAATATGGCATAATTAGCATGACCGAATAAAAGAGATTAAATGTCGAGATTAAAGTCGAAATGTAAAGATGCCTGTCCTTTACAGGGCTCCGTACATATTGCTTATTTTTATATTTTAAAATGTAAAAAAATGGACCATGTTTTTTGTCATGTGCCTGCCTGATAAATGAATTTTAAATTGCAATCTGATTTTCTGTTTTCTTGAACTTGTTACAAAAGTACACAAGAGAAATGAAGATTTGAAGATTTTGTTTATAAGATGGTGAAGTTTTAAACAAACAAGGATGTCAGATGGGGAAGAAGAAGAAGAAGGAAACATGGGAACTAGTTTCTCTCCTTTTTTATCACTTATTTTTTTGTTGTCAATATTTAACTTTTGAGGCTTCAGACCATTCTTTGTTAACAAAAAACAAAATATTTAATACCGCTGCCTTTCTAATCGTAATATATTATATATTTAAACAAATCCATTACATATTGGTAAATGTTTTTATTATTATCATGTGTTACATATAAACAAATGCAATGCAACCTTTTTTTTTCTTTCTCTCGTAGTTATTTATATGATTTTGCTTAGAAATTTGAATAATATTACTAAATATATAACGATTTCATTTGTCTGACAGCATATTCATGTATGTAGGGGAGGGGGAAGAAACACAACGTCGCCCTTCTGCGGACAAAAGTGGAAACATTAAAAAAAAAAGAAGAAAGCATGAAAGGCCTCATGACGTCAACGCCGTAATTCTACATGTATAAAAAGGGGAGGATACAGTTTACAGATTGCGTGCGTTTCTTCGTTACTAACCACCCAGCCAGCGTTACTGCTGTTCGTCTACGAGGCAGGGGTGACTTTTTGTTTTTTTTTTTGGTTTTTCTGTCTTTTTCAATTTACGGCTGTATATAATGGCGGGCGGACCACCGGTTGGTATTGTTTGTGTTGAAAAATGCTGCGTTGGAACCAACAGAAACAGAGTTTCACAGCAATCGAGAGATTTCTGGTAAGTTACAGGGCAGACGGAGAAAGAAAACTTCGGTAATTCTGTTCGTTTATCAGCCGTTTAGCCTCCATGCAGGGGGATCGTGTAGTTTTTTGCTTTTTATTTCGCGCATTCGGTGCAGCGCATATATGACACATCCACACAGCCTTAGATTAGAGGCTATGCGTAGCTAGCGCTGCTGCTGCTGCTAAAATGGAATGAATACCAAAAACTTTTGTTATATTTGTTGTAATGATATATAAATAGGGTGAAGAGTATAATAGTTACGACTGGTAGATATCTCGGTGTGAATAAGATTCTTGGGTGGCGACTCGCAATTATGACACGACGTTTGCACAGGAATTTTATCGCAAGTTTTATTTATCGTAGTAGAGGCTATAGGAGAGATTTATTTTAAAGACTTATTACGGGAACTATGATGGGAGCAATCTATGACCAGAAAGGTCATAGATCAGGTAGAAGAGAGAAAAAAAACGACGTTAAAATTGACATGAATAACGGTGACTTTTTTGTAACACTTTTGTTATTTCTGCAGCAATAAATGCAAAACCACCATGGTTTCATACTCAAATCTTGGGATTTCTTTTTCTCTTACCATTCTTGGTTCATTTTTTTTTCCTAACTAATTGTTGTAATAATTTTTTTGCGTAGCTTTTATAATTTATACATGTATAAGATCATATAGGAACAGGCTGATTTTTCGAACTCCTTTCCGTCTTTCAGGAGTAAAATTAAGATTAACTGAAATGTGTTTTATAAACCTAGAAGTGTAAGCTGAATCACAGTACAGAGCATATTTTCATGTTTTGATTTCTTTCAAAATAATCAATTTTTTTATAGATTAAAAAATTAAAAAAATGTCCCGTCTGCTAAACACACCGGGATTCGTTGTTGCGGTGCTGAATCGCGTCTGTTGTGATTCTGTCCGGCAACAATGTTGAAATGTTGCGGGACTGAATCGCAGCAGCTCAGATTCATGTTTCTTGAGTCCCATCGAAATAGGAAACATTTCAACATTGTTGAGAAACATTTTCTAGTGTGGACGCCTTTTGAGTCTTTTTCAGTGGTCCACGTCGTTTTTTAAGTCTAGTACTAGACTTAACAAATATGTGGACCACTGAAAATATTGTTAAACTAATTGAGGACCTTCTGTATAAATTGTGTTTGTGGGAAGTTATGGTCTTCTCACTACAATGGTAACTAAAAGAAATGAAATATAGAAATCCTGCCCCGTCTTCCAATTTCAGGGTGTCCAAAAGGCTTAAACCGAATGTGCTTTCAGCTGAGAAAAGCTTGTGTGCCCACCACCCGTTTCTGCTTTGTTAGCTGTTCTTTGCGAATCACCGTGTAGGCCCATATTGCAAGGGCCGCTTCCGCTGGTGATATTTAGGCCTACACTGTGAAAGCCAGAAGGATGGAGAGAAACTGAGTGTAGGTGTGGACACGGAACAATGTTGTGGGTCTGAATCGCTTCAGTTGCGATTCTGCCCTGCAACACTGAATTGGAGCAGTCCTGCAACAATGTATCGCAACAAAGAATCCTGGTGTGTACTAGGCTTTAGGGATTGAATTACCCTTTTTAGTTTTTTAAAACAAGTTCAATTTTATTTTTATTTTGCACGTAAAATACAAAGAATAATTCGAGTTCAAGAGGCAGTAACACTTAAAACCACCTTAAGAGGGCTACATCGCAAAATGACTTCGAAAAATCTCCATAAAGAGGCGCTAGGATCGTGTTTATATTGAGCCCATAGACCCGAATCACCCGATGTTAAAGAAAAAAGTCAATTTTTTTAAAATATACAAGTCGTGGCGGCAATATGTTTATTTTTCATATTTGAAGTTGTCCCATTTTGATGGTTCAAAGTGCAATTTGCACCTTAAATATATGCTGATCTAGTGATAGGAATGACTAAAAATTGGCATTTTTCTATTTTTAAGAGGTATTTCAAAATCGCGGTTTTTTAACTCTAATGCGGCAGTCACACTAGGCTGGTTTACAAGCTGCTGGTTGCTGCTGGCTGGTTGTAGCCAGCTAGCAGCATAGTCTGAACTGCTACCAGCAGCTGCTTTCACCAGCGGGCTAGTAATTTTAACAGCGGCTGGTGAAGTTGGACATGTCCAACTTTAGCAGCTACCAGCTGGTCATGTGACTCCATTCCTGCTGCTGCCATCTAGTGTGAACTTTTTTTTGCTAGTAGTGGCACTAGTGGTAGTTGAAACTCCACTGCTTGGGTTGGTTGTTGTTAGAGTTTGTGTTTTTGCAAGACGGTGATTGGATGACTTGCACTGCTAATACCAGCAGTGACTGGACAAGTGTGAACCCAAAGCAGCTGCTGCTTGCTGTTGCTGCTAATAGCCAGCAGCAACCAGCGGCTTGTAAACCAGCCTAGTGTGACTGCCGCTTTATATTTAAACTCCATTGAGTACGCGCTGGTAAGCAAGAAAAACATCCTTTCAAATGCTCGTAATAATACCTAAAAATAATTTACAAAAACCAGAAAAAAATCCAGCACGTGCGCCAGTGTGTTGACTTCACTGTGGTTTACTTGTGGTTTTTTTAAAAGTATTTTTACGTATTTTTACAAGCATTTTAATGATGTGTTTTTCTTAGCATTTAAGGTGCACATTGCAATTTGAACCATCAAAATTGGACAACTTTAAATATGAAAAATAAACATATTGCCGCGAGACCGTGTATTTTAAAAATTAACGTTTTTTCTTTAACATCCCGTCTATGGGCTCGATACAAACACGATGATAGTGCTCTTTGTAGAGATTTTTCTAAGTAATTTTTGCGATGTAGCCTCTTAAATTTCAAACTTGTTTACATGTTCGGTGATATATTAAGGAAAAATGTTGCTAATTTTTATGGTTCGCTTAGCTCGCCACTAGAAGCGCCAATGTCTTATATTGCCGAAGTAGGATTTTTCTAGCCAGTATGAACCCTGTATATTGCAACAAATGATCGTGCACGGATAATAGGCAAACCGGGTAATCTGTACCCGGATACACAATCGATTGTGGGCTATACTATTAATATCTCGTAATGTTATATGCAGCGTGATAAAACGAGGGGTCGTTGCTATTACTACATACTACAAAAAGTTACTACATTCATGAAACTACGGTTCTGATGTCGTTTACAAAAATTATAGGAATGTTAATTTGTATATATTTTGGAACACGTTTTTAGACCCTTTTTAGGGGAAGAAAGACATTCATACCGATACAGAGTGGACTCCGTATCGGCCTGAAAATTGTGAAATCTGTTCCATATTCAATTAAATTTTAGTGCTCAATAAGTTAGGATTTAATTTATTAAGCTTGTTTTTTTTTGGTAATTGCATCTTTTAAATTTGTTTTATTTTGTTACAGGTACAAAACTTTCATCTTGTTTTTCACTTTTCTAAGTTACACGTGTTATCACTTATCAAGGAAACCATTGAGTGTTGTAAAGGTATGACCTTCTGATAATATACAGAATACTATATATTGTTAAAAGAAAATCCTATGTTCTGCTTGTAAATCAATTTGATGGGTTTGGATTCTTTTGTAGTTATGTAGCAGTTAAGCTAGGGTCTCATTTGCATAAAACTTCAACAGAAATCAAGACTTAAAACGAAAAAAAAGTTAAACTTTTCGTTTACAACAACTGAAAACAAAGTTGAGATATATTTTTCAGTTTACAGTTTTTTGTTAAAAAAAAAAGCAATCAATAGAGGAAGGGTTGCAAGAAATTAGGTCATTCCAAGGGTCTCTGATGTAACACCCTGTATTTAACCCTTTTGTCGTTACCATAGCCTTGGGGTCCCTCGTACCCCAAGTGCCCTATTTCCGCCCCTTTCGTTCTCTGCCAAGACCCAAAAGGATCAAGTCACATCCTGGTTCAGGTATCGGCAGATGGATACTCATCGATACACGGTCTCTGGGGCATGGGTGCACCTGTGAAGGTGTACACAGGCCCTAGGTATAAAAGGCCGTGTTTCGATATACTCTGGGCCCATTCTCTGATATCGAAATAATGAAATAACTCATATTATGGTCCAGTGGCTAAGCACGCCACACCTTGTAATTTAATGTAACTTCGATGATTGTGTTCATTAAATTAAGTATATCGACAATCTGCATTTGTCTTGTCCATTTCGACTATTCTTTTCCAGCATTGTCGTAATCCACGAAATACCAAGGAGAACGACCCCGGCACCATTAGGACTCGGGTTGTATTAAAACACTCGGTGAACAGCGGTATCCGCTCTAACTAAGAGAGAATAAACCTGGGGCCTGTAACAAGAGCTCTACATTGGTGTGCTCCAGACCCACTTATATTCCGCCCACATTTTTGAATATGCTTATGTATTTATTGTACCTGCGTACCACTCAGTGGAGCTGTTTTTTTTCGTTATCTGTGCATGTTTTTCGTTGTGTCATACCACTTGTACATCACAGAAAGTTTAAGGATAGGTTAAACATTTATACTTCAAACTTTACTAAGGTTTTTGCAAGCTTTTTGAAGTTCTGTAAAATTAGCTCCCCAAAGCTTAGCTTGTTCCTAACAAAAATAATGGGGTCTTGCAAGTTTCACAATATTTTCGAACCTTTCTACCCTATAAAACAGATGTACAAAACAATAGAACCCTTCCACTCCTGGAAGAAAAATGGTGTGACTTGTTCACTCCATTTTTGTATCCAATTCATGATTGGTGCTTTGAATTGCTAAGTTTTGAAAAGTTGAAGAATTTCACAGATAGCTTCATGCTCCGGCGAAGGCAAAAATCTAAAGCTCTGGTTTATGCTCCCTTGGTAAGCGGCAAAGCAGCCTGCAAAGCTTCAAAAATGACGTCAGAGCTTCAGATTTTTGTCTTCGCCTGAGCATGAAGCTAGCTTTGAAATTATTCAACTTTTCAAAGCTTAACAACTCAAAGCACAAATCAGGATACAGATACACAAAAGGGGTGAAAAGGGGTGTTTCCCTTCCAGAAGGGAAAGGGTTCTATTGTTTTGTGTATCTGTTTTAAAGGGTATAAAGGTTATAAAATAGGGTAAACTTTGCAAGACCACATGTATGTGTGAACAAACTAAGTTTTGGGGAGCTAATTTTACTGAACTTCAAAAAGCTTTGAAATCTTAGCAAAGTTTGGAGTATAAACCTACCCTCATCAGGGTAGGTTGATACTCCCTTGCTAAGTGGCAAAGCAGCCTGTGAAACTTCAAACATGACGTCAGAACTTCAGGTGTGTGTGTGTGTATATTACTGTCAATGTGTGGAATCAGTCAATTTGCAAAGCAACCAAACTGCTAGTGAATCTGCCAAATTTAATACATTTTAGGTGTTGAAGTTTGCAGATTCACTAGCAGGTTGGTTGTTTTGCAGATTGCCTGATTCCGCAGATTGACAGTAACATAAAAACATATGTTTTTAATTTAGCAAAAGTTAGGCAAAAGGAACGTTGACAATTCACAATTCATTCATAGCTCTTCTATAAAAAAATTTGAGTTTTGTCATATAATATTTTTTATGATTCCAAAGTGTGCATTCGTGTACAGTGTGGAAGGAAGATAGTCGACACGTGGATTAGCAAATTCTGATATAGGATATTTTTCTTATGAAAGAACGAAATAAGTTAACACTAGTATATCCTAGAATAGATTAAATTTAATCGTTATCAGTGACGTTTTCTTGCAAATTGCATTTGTTCAAAAAATGTTTGAGGAAGAGGGTCTCGTTTTCGGGTGACTTTCTAAATAGTATACAGATATTATTTAAACACAAATATAAACATGTCTGCACTTACTGTGAATGTTTACCAGCATAGCATACTGTATGTATCACTAATTTTTATTAATATGTGTACATGTTAACGATTATGACATGTTTATTCCACCATGTCATTTCATGAAGTGTCAATTTCCAGATATTACTGAAATATTTGGACGAATTATTCAAGCATTTCTTTGTAATATAGGCGCCAAATGGCCTATTACAATTACAAGGAGTACACTGCTAGCAGCCCAATGGGCCTATGGCAGAGGGACATAAAAGTTCAAGTAGAGCACAAAGCAAACAGCAACTCCATACATGCAAATATATTAAATACACAATTAAAATACAATTGTGAATCCCACAAACAAAAAGGAAGAGTACACACAACTGATAATTTAAATGCATTTAAATAATAAACGTGTTCTACCGAGCCCTGCGAAGGGCAAACAAACAATATATCGAATTCAATTTATTCAGTTAATAATCTGAAAATATTGAATTAATACTTAAATATAATCTATAAACTATTGACGAAATATTTATTTAGTATTTCAATTTAAAATATTAATAATAAAGTAAATTTTTATTTTTCGTTCATGTCCTTAACTGGATTCCGTATAATTCACCTAAACAGATTTAATTTGAGTTTATTTAACTCATGTGTGTACAAGGTATTAGTGAACCAAGTCCATTTCTGCCCATTTTGTAGTAAGATGGGGCTTGGTACAGTTTAAACATCATATTTTTGAGGAAGAGTGAACCAAGTCCATGCTTTAATTCTTATCCACCAGATGGCAGAAGTACAATTAAAAGTTAATGATTATTTAAATACAGTTGTTTAACTTCGAGAGCCATTTATTCAGAATCGACTCATGGACTTGATTTACTTTTAACTCGGAACCCTTAACATATTGCCTTTTTTCAACAGTGAATTGGGGGGTGGATAGTTGTACCCTTTGTGCACCCCTCTCTTTTGAGTTATTGCCATAGTCATTAACTTTGTATTTATCATTGAAGAATGAGGAATAAAGTTCCGTCTATTGATTATTTTTTTTGTAATTATAACTATTATCTTATATCTCAATATTATTATCTTAAATGTTGTAATTTAAAATTCTAAAGTACTGTTTTAAGTTATCATTTGAAATAGGTCCCTAGCTTTTAAGTGATGATCCTGATAAGTTCATAACTTTGTAATTAATCATTTCGTTGTTTTGAGTTTGATTGGTTGTTGCTGCTGCTTCAATTGTTCGTTTTTCATTTGCTTTGATTATTCCTTAGACTATTATTACCTTACTGGACTGGCAACTCCCGAAATTTTGTGTTCGACTGATATGCGGCGTCGCTTTAGAAACGGCCCCTAGTCTACCGGGACTATGGTATATGAAATTTAGAGATGTCAAGTTTAGGACGAGTTCATTTTGTAATTATAGAGGTTTTAGGCCTATTTCAAGGGGGGGGGGCAGACATTGAAGAAATAAATCATGTGCGAGATTCACTAAGATTTGCAAAGATTCATCCTGATTCACAGCAGATCGTACATATGGAAAACCATTTTACTCTTTTATTCGCATTTTACTGGATTCCCAGAATAGAAATAAAATCTGAAAATCCAGTAAAACGTGGAAAAACTAAAATGGCTTGCCATACAGTACATGATTTACCCCTAATGTCTTCCCCTGTGCAAAAACGAGACTTTCACTCGGATTTTACGTACAAATAATGCCACCAGACGGAGCTAGCTTCACTTTTGTCTTAGACCAGGCATTCAACGCTTAAACATGGAGAAGATAGGAAGTTGCCAGTCCAGGAAAGTAATAGTCAAGATTATTCCACGTTTAGACCCGTATTCTGAATACACGCTGAAGCCGATGCTTTGATGGCACTTTGGTAAACATAAGGAAATAGGTCAATCTTAATTTCTCCTTGTGCTCACCAAGGTGCTAATAAAGCCTCATCTCTTACATTTTGGTATTTCGTATAACAATCTCACATTCATGAACATCACAATGCTTCTCTATTAGTGAATGTGAGGTATTACACTACGGCTACCCTTTTGTGAGTAGTGAATAGAGTACTAAGCCTGTATTCTTAATACAGACTCGAATTAACACTACTGATCAAAGGGAAGTTGTGTAGTGTGAAGATTTTTTTGGTCACTCATTGGCAGAAAAGCACCAAGATATTCACGAATGTGAGTGTGAAAAATTGCTATTATGATTTAGGAATACCAATAAACATAACAATTAAGTGTAACGACCCAAACTGGCCGTCCAAATCCCTGGTAAGAACTTTCCCCAGAATTTACTGGTCAGACTCCGACTTGGGGTCGGAACCGTGCTCGTAGAGCCTCTGAAGAACCGTTGGGTGGTGCCGGCCACCGCGGAGTCTCCCTCGCCGCAGTCGACGGCTGACAAGACGGCGACAAAGCGAGAACCCCGGCGGATCTCGAAAGACCCACCAGTCACCGGTGCGAAACGATGGTGATGGGTCATTGATTTGACCACCTGAAATCCCCCTCCCCACGATAAACTCCCCAGAAACCGACAGGACACAGATAATAGCGGTAAATAAAACAAGTATTTAATAAAACACTTACTGTCCAACTTGGCCAGCAGGAACAACCGTTACACAAACTAAAATAAATAAACTTAAATGGCGACTGTAGGGTTGACCTGGAAGCCGGACTGGCCTCCAGCAGGTTGTCCACCACAGAAACTACCACTACACACTATCCAGAATAATGGCCGGCCTGTCCATTATAAACTTCCGGCAACTACACCTGGAGCGGGACTGTGGTAACCTCTGACCTTTTACACATAGAAACCTATGGTGAGAGGTCCACTGGACACAACTCGGCATCTGCCTGGCTGCCTACTAGATGCAGCCTGGTAGACAGCCATCAGGAGTTTCGGCTGCTTCTTAAATTTAATCAAGGAGCCAGACCAGGTTGTCACATAAGTCTGAGTAGGCTTGAAGAATAACGGGTCTTCAGTTACCCTTGATTAGTGGTTAATAGTCTTAGTGTGAAGCTGTATTGAGAATACTTCATTGATGACTAGATGAAAACACGTGAAATTCACGAGGATTGTGTATTGCATTTTTTTTCTTGCGGGACATGCAATTTTTGGCTCGGAATTCTAAGGCTCAGAATCTTTACATTCATTGCAACCATAAGTCTCATGGTTCACTTAGCCCTCAAAGCCCAATGATTACTAAGGCCTGTGGTACAATTATCCCAGCATCATCTTAAGTGATTCATTTACTCTTTAACTATATCTTTTATAAATACATCGTAAGTCACATGTTACTCACTTTAAGTGTGTTACCAACTTGTGGTTATTATGGTCTAGAAGAAAATAACGGGACGGGAAAATTTATTTCTCCGGTTTCTACGAACATAAAATATCTAGAACCCCACCATTTTTAAGTGGGAGTGTAATTTTTTCTCTCCACAATTTTCAATTTTGTCCAAAATATAAATGTCTCAATATCTTTTGCTATTTTGCCCTAAAAGGAAATTTGCCCTAAAAGGACATTTTCGCAAACTGCTTGCCCTAAACACTTGTAATACACATTTGCCCTAAAAGGACATTTGCCCTAAAACTATTCCCAAAAAAGAAACCCACCTATTTTTGGAGTATGTTAAATAGTACAAAACGTTAATTTTGACTTGTGTTTTTCCTTTTTGAATGCTCAATTTTTTATGGTTACATTCAATAATTTCCGTCTGTTTATATTTATATACAAGAAAATGTTTTACATTTTACAATATTGTAAAATGGAACAAAAAATAAATTAGAAAAAAATTAGATTTGGATTTGAATTTTTGTCAGATTTGGATTTGGTAAAATATTATATATTTGGATTTGATTTGGCAATTGCCAATAGCCAATATTAAAGATTTGGATTGGATTCAATCCAATAGAAAACACCAAATCCAATGCACTGATGGTGTGCATTTTTGCTGTTTGTTGGTGATTGTTTGATGAGGTTATGCATTCTGACCTCTTAACAAACAGTTTTGATGGAAGTTTTGCAGTATGCGAAACGAGATGGGCGTGTCCAACGATGAATTATTATACAGAGTCGTCAATCCAAACAGAATTTAATAGAAGAATGTGATCTACTTTAGATTGTTTATTTCATATATAATTTCATATTAAGTTCATAATTTGTTTGTCCACCACTTTCTTAAATATTTGAAAAACATTCACAATTTCACACTGCAAGGGAATTGAACCCATGACTAACATTACCATGGACCGAGACACAAACCACTACACCAACAATACAAGAGGGGATTAGATCTTGTTTTTTCTTACTTTTTAGACCTTTTTGTTATGAAAGCGAGTATCACAAAAAAGCGTGTTTTTTTTCGTTTAATTTTCTTGTTTAACTTTTGGAATTAGCTTAAAAATAAAACTTGACGTTTGCAGGTGTTTCACTTAACTTGCTATTCCTATTTACAATTCTGAAACCTATCTATTTTCTTATCGGCTTTTTTTCTGCCGACGATCATAAAAAAAAGTCTTACCGATTCATATTTATATGTCGTCCATCAGATTTTCAAAAGAAAATAAAAAGTTTCTATTTGATCAGCTGTCAAGATTTCTGATATTAAATAAGTAACAAAACAATGTTTGTCATATAGTGAACCTTTTCTCTTTTAGCTGGGTGTGAACCCAACACGCCAGTCTTTGTTTCCTTTTGTTACACAATTAGTGTTGAGAACAATATTTGGCACCTGCGGCCCATTTCACGAAAGTTCACAAAGTCACAATTTCACAGTTACAACTGTGAATAAATAGTAAAAAAAACTTTTTATGACAAACTGAAAATTTGTCCTCACCAATATATCTTCGAAGTCTTCGGTGATGGTGTGGCTGTATAATTCATTATCAGAGGAAGAGTTCCACAGTGTAATCGCTAACTATGTGGATGCGGCATGGCGCGGCGCGGAGTTTCCAAATAAGAGGTCCACCCACTATCAACGCGGCACGGTTTTTCCCCGCCGTCCCACAGTATTCATGGAAACAGTGATGAGTAGTTACGAGGGAGTAATTTTTTTTTGGCTGCTGTGGGGGAGGAACTATGGAAGGAACCTGATAAATTCTTCTCTGCTCTCTCCCGTCCACTAGGACGGAAGCGAGGAGGAGAAGTGCGGAGAAATTCCGACGTCAAGAAGTTTCAAACTTTCTCCAGAGCGGTGCCGCGCCACTCCGCGCTTTCACTCTAATGGACGGTGCTCCATTCATTTACGTGCATTTTTCTTGGGAGCCGTTTTTTCTCCGACCTAGTGGGCGACCAGCTTTAACAAGTTAAACAAGTTACCCATCTCTGGGTGAAAATGTTTTTTTTTCTCCAATTGTAGACTTGTAACTTGTGAAGATGTTTAAAATCACAAGAGTGAATTATAAGTTTTGTAACTTCATATTTGTGAAACAGGTGACTTCACTGGTGACTACGTGACTAGTAACTTTCGTGAAACGGGGCCCCAGGCAAGCAAAATGAGCCGGCATACATGGAAATTATGTTTGCTGGTTTCTGATACCGTTTTGTGAGCGTTATCGGCGATTCTGACCTTTTAAATCCGTAGCTCGTTTCTTCCCTTGAACGTGTGGTAGCCACACGAGGAAGATTGGAGTTACCAAAGTAGGCGGATGGTAATGGATTGTAGTCGTCCTCCTTCTTCCATCTGAAGATGCGCTCCGTGAGGAATACGTATGTTTTCTTGCTCTATGGTGTCTCCGGCCTGTTTAGAGAAGGGTTAGTTTCCGAAGATAAAGACAACGCAGGTTTTCATTATAAACACTTTTTATTCATCCTTGCCCAGAAACATCAAGAGATACAAGAATGAATATTTGTAATTAATAGTGCGTCCACGTGCTCACGATGTGATTCGGAAATAATCGATGTAGTACAAAAAGCTGAGCGAAAGAGTGGACGAGGAACAAATTGGAACATGGTTCTTTTATATCTTGGACCTGTGTACACTTACCAGGTGTAACCAGGTCCAAGTGATCATGGTCCTAAAGGTATCAATCTGCTGATGGAGTTTAAATATAAGACGAAGGAAGGGACAGAGATGAGTCCGGGAGGACAATGACTCACTGGGTGTTACACTTCGGAAGCTCCACAGTGTTTGAATTTTGCTTCTAGGCATTGAGACAACTGCCTAACCAGTTGGGTGGTCCAATTGCTAATTTTATTAATCCCAGTAACAAGATTGTGCGCACACGTGAGATTGTACCCGAGCAAATCTGTCTGTGGGAATTAAGTCCATATTAAAAATAATTTCTCAAAAGTACTATTAACTTTTTTCCAGAGTAGTTGTTAGGTCATAGCTTCTTGATGGTAATGTAAAATTAAAAGCTTTTTAATTCGTGTCCAACATTGTTTTTAATTAATTAAAATAAAAACGATAAAATACTTGTACAAGCTATTTTTGTATTTTTTTTTAAGTTTCGACAGATAAGAATGGTGCAAAATTTTGTAATATATTTGTTGTCGAATTGGATATTTATGTGTTAATTTTTTTTTAATTTGCTGTAGACCGTTTTAAATCGGAATTGTTCTGGGGTTCCAATTCCTGCTGGTCAGATAGTCACAAATTCCACTAAAGAAACCTGGTGTGATTGGGCACCATTTGGTACGTTGTTTCTAAAGAAATTTTGTGTTGTTATATGGTTGTTAGCTTTGTTTCCATACGACATAGAAAATGTCATTACCTTCACTTATTTTAATAATTGTCTTGTTTTTCTTTCGTCTTCTTGTAGATAAGCAGGATTCTAATGAGCTCCTCGGAACTCTGGACTCTGCGTTTCTTTTTAGCTATGCCTTTGCCATGTTTTTCAGGTAAATTAATTATCACACTCAGTATTCGAAATTAAGAACCTGTGGTGACCTCGGTACTATAATTTTGTAATTTCCTGTTAGCATTTCGGATCGTATTCTTATAATGATTGCTAAGTCAAAGGTACTCATGAATTTTCATTCAAAAGTTGATGATTTCAGCACATTTAAGCCCCTATTTTTGCTTCTAGGCATTGAGACAACTGCCTAACCAGTTGGGTGGTCCAATTGCTAATTTTATTAATCCCAGTAACAAGATTGTGCGCACACTAGCAACCTCCAATGCAACCTGTGATGTGTCTTGCAACTAGAACTTTGCAATAAACTTCTATATAACACTATGCAACCTAGTTGCCAATCAAGTTTTTAAAACTTCGTTTACGTCAAGGGGCCGACATTGGGATGAATCTTGTACGGTATCGGAAGCCATTTTACTTTTAATCCGCATTTAACAGAATTTTTAAATTTCAATTCTATTCCAGATTTCCAGTAAAAAATGCAGCTAAAAAGTAAAATGACTTTCCATCCACACGATCTGCTGTGAATCTTAGTGAAAATTGTACATGGTTTTCTGTTCAATGTCTGCTCCCTTGGTTTGTGTCCATATTGTGATCAACTAACTCGAAGTTCATAAACCGGAAGTCATGAAACCGAGAATTCGTTCAATGTTACATATGTCATTTCCGGCAAACGGCCTGATTGGTTGTTTGTCAGAAAGTTTACTTGAAAAGTCTCTCAAAGTTGAACCTCTTCAACTTGGTGAGACTGAGTTGGACACTAGTTGGAAGGAAAATTTTATCAAGTTGCATGTCATCTCACACTATAAACATTGAAGTTGCATATCACATTGCACGTTTTATTGCATCAAAAGTTGCTAGTGTGATAGGGGTTTAAAGAATACGTCCCTTAATCTTTTTACTTTCAGTAATTATGTTTAAACATACATGTAACATATGTTCTATTGTGACTTATCTTTTGACGAGAATGGCACGTTTCAGTAAATTCGGTTGGCGCTGTTTTGGCACAGACCCATTTTCGCACAAGCTGTTTTGGCGCTGCCCATTTTGATGCCAAAAATAGCAACTTAAACCCCAATTGTAACAACACGTAGACGTTTTTTCAAGAAAAAAATATTAAGAAACGCAAACTGTTTTTGAAACTAGAATAGTAGTTGATAAAAATACATAGCACATTATGGGATTCAACTTAGGTTTTTGTGTGGTTATAGGAATTTGGAAGTTTTTCAGAAACTAGAGGAGTGAGGGAGTCACTTCTCAAAGTTATGGGATCATTGTTTCTCAAATTTAAGGTATTCGCGTACCACTTAGTGGATTTTCAAAACAGACAACACGGTTCACCATTGATTCATTGTTACAAATTAGGGTTTATAATTTACCGTGAAACTGAATCACACAAATGGTATTTAGATATGAAACATAAACGAATATGTCAAGTTAGCTGAAAACAGTATTTGGCTTAAGGATCTTCTTCCACCCAAGCAAAGCAAATCTGATGCGACCACAAAAATATTCACTCAAGTCCATTGCCTGGTTGAAATGCGATTAGGTAATAAATATTATTTCCATTGATCGGAGGAAAAACCATGCAAAAGAAAACAAAATAAATTAAATAAAAATTAATGAATCATATGCCCTAATGAAGTAATCAAAAATAGCCTGCGTACTACCTGTTGGACGGGTCGTGCAACACAATTGGTACGAGTACCACACTTCAAGAAACAGGCTCGCAGTCTGTGATAGATATTTTCTTTCTAAAAACGGAACTTTTTATGACAGTTCGGAAATATCCTACGCCGTTTAAAAAAAACATATCTGTAAGTATGCTACATTCTTAGCAAAAACGGATCCATAAAAGGATTGTTTTGGAAATTATCCTCAAAATTATAACATTCAAAGTTATAACATTCTCGTACTTTTCTAGTTTTTGACAAAGTTTCTAATTTATTTTCAAAGTTGTCTATAAGACGTGTGGTACTATTAATGCTTTTAGCTAGTTCCACAACTTCTTAATACTTTTAAAGGCAAAACCAAGTGATAGTAGTAGTTGCGTTTAATTTTTCATCTTTTGTGTCAAAATGGCTGTCGCATAAAGGTTTAACACTAAAGCTTCAGTGACACAGGGCGATTTTGTCGTGGCTAGTGGTCGCCACTCTCACTAACCGCCACAAGACGGTCACACGGAGCTACTGGTATCGACGCTAGTCGATGCTAGTCTAGCTCGACGCTAGTCGCTTGTGAGCTATTGAAGTGTAGTCTTGTACTATGAATACTATGAAATCTCGTTATTTGAAACGGCTGATCGTTTATGTTGTGCTGAGTCCGAGTAGCGATTTGAGATGTCAGACGAGGCGATTACTGTGCTGTGTAGCGGCGACTAGGTCATGTACCACTCCATTCGCTCGTTTCCGGCTACTAGAATTGAACATGCTCAATCCTTGTCGCCGCGACTTTTTATAGCTGCGAATCGGGTGACTCGCGGCGATTAAGCTGTGACATGAAGCTATTACTCGCTGCTATTCAAGTAGCCGCGACAAAAATCGCCCCGTGTGACTGATGCTTAAATCAGCCACGCATAAACGTAAGACACTGTACAGCCTTGCATAAACTTTTTGTAAATTTAACCTACGAGGCATAATTCATGTGCCTGCTGGGTTAACATGACACTCGTTCAAGCATTTCTTACCTAATCTGACTTTAAAACCATTTACTTTGATTTCTTTTTAGTGGTTTTGTTGCCGAGCGAGTTAATCTTCGCTATTTCTTGTCCATCGGAATGCTTCTTTCCGGAATAACCACCTATATGTTTGGGCTTGCGTATACTTATGGGATACACCAGCTGTGGTACTATATAGCAGTGCAGGTAAAAATCCAAGAAAGTTTTATCTTCGTTCTAAAAACCGAACAACCTTTTTACATTTTATCAACCAAAAAGGCTTTTAACATATTTGCGATGTAAATGTTTTGTCTTTAAACACGTGTCAATGTCGAAAACTGCCTGAAAGTACACTTTTTGCGATACAAACGATTTTTTATTATTATTAATATGAAGGTTGTTGGCGGAATAGTACAGAGTTCGGGTTGGCCAAGTGTAGTCACTTGTTGTGGGAATTGGTTTGGAAAAGGCAGAAGAGGTCTCATTTTTGGAATATGGAACTCTCACACGTCGGTCGGAAACATCTTGGGATCAATCATTGCTGGATTATTTGTGGACAATAACTGGGGATATTCGTTTATTATTCCGGGAGCCATTATAGGAGTCATGGGATTTCTAACGTTTCTCTTTCTCATAGTCTGTAAGTATCTTCACGTAGAATGTTGATGTTTGTGTTATTGTGTTAAGGGGCGATGAAACTGGCTATTTTTCTCACACGATTCCGTGCAAGAAATAAGTTAAATATTGTTGTGAGTCTTGCAAATATCAGCGTTTTCTGTAAAACGGTGAGCAAAAAACCCACTAAGTTTTGCAAGAGTATGATCATTGATCACATTGGCAAAATTAATTGCAGTTAATTCAAGGGACACAGTGCAGTGAATCTTGCTTTAAATATTGCCAATGTGATTGTTGCTTTAGTTTCAATTCATGAATGAGGTTACGAATGTAGCAAGTGCATAAATTGTGACGTAATTGCATTTGTTTTTGTTGTTCACCCATGTGTGTGTGTGTGTGTCGGTCAGCTCATTTTTACACAGAATTTGTAATTATAAAAGTATCTAATCTGTTTTTTTTTAAACAGCAATACGTGTGACCTCGATTCCAATTCTCAAGTGGTTCTAAATTATGAGAATGATAATATTGAAAACTGTTATTTGACTTTGTGATGTACAATTAATTTATTTTGTGACTATGTGAAGTCAAACAAAAATCACATAAACGGAAACACATGATCAATATCTTTCTGTTTATGGGTCAAATTCCAGTATGTGTTTTGTGTGAATTTCGGATTAATTTAGGCAACTAGACTTAAATTCCCATTTTACAGTCAGCAGCATTTGCTTGGAAAGTGACCTCGGGCATGGTAGAAAAGCAATTGTTTTAGGTGTAGAGACATACAACAAATGCTGACGGACCACCATGTTGAATGCCCACATTGCATGGTTTTATGTACCAAAATGCTTTTGCAGCTTTGCCAGCAAATGTTGGCAAGAGTGTCAACAAAATAGTGACACGTGCATTAGGGTGTCCCAAAAAAATCAAAAGTTTGAAAATTAGAATGCTAAAACATTTCTCCCTTGCAAAATAATAATATCTGTAAAATTCCAGCTCATTTGAGCTATATTTAGAGCTCCCCCCAATGGCTCCCAAATTCTATATGGCTATTACCATAGTTTTTATATTATATGCATGACAAATTTCAATTTAAAATAGAAATATTTAATTTTACAACATATTACTTACGTCAATTGTATAATGTATTGAAATTAAAATAATAATTTTGAAATTACCAATTTTGCCAAAAATGTACCAACTTGGTTGGAGACCCTTGGGGGGACCTCTAAATATTGTTCAAATTATCAGAAATTTTAATAATTTTACTATCTATAAATAAAGAAACTTTTCTGTGGATTCATGGATTCTTAACACCCTAACGTGCATAGCGGACTTAAATTCTGAGACTGAAGGTGTTGTTGGCTGTGTTGCTGCCTGAAAAGTGCCAAAATTTGCTGGCGAGAGCATTGATTTTAAGAATTAAAAGTACACTATATATTGGAAATTTGCTGTAACAAAATTCAGATAGATTTACACAACGGATTTAACTTTTTAAGAAGCAAATACAGTGTAATGGTTTGAAACTATACACGAAGTTGATGCAAAACTTGAATATTTTCAAACGTAGATAAAATTGAGTTTCGAGATATTAATTAAAATACGTTTAGCATATTTTATAAGGTTCAGTTTTTAATTTAAAGTTGCTTCTAAAACCGTTTCCATCAACATTTGCAGCATTTTAAAAATTTGTGTGTGAATATTTTGTTATAATTAGGTTATAATAATACTATGATCTTTCTGTTCATTCAGATCCAACTGACGTTGGATGTACGTCACCAGAGCAACAAGACAATAAGGTACAGAATTTTTTTTATACGTATCACAGCATATTTTTTGGCAAGTTTTTATGGCTAAGGTTTAGAAACCTGCTCAATGATTAATTATAATAGTTTCAAACGTCTAAGTGACTCTTCGAAATTGCAACAGTTTTGTTCACTGTAAAGGTTTTCGTGAACTTAAATCACTCTTAAGTTTTTTTATTACGTGACATTTATGTATAGTTAATATTTTCATCACTTCATTTTAGTCTGGGTCATCTCCAACCTTTCGGACCTCATGGATCATTAAATTCAAAATTTTAAATCTTGCGGACCACTAATATGAATATTTTTTAAAAAGATAAATGCGTTTGTCAAATAATGATCAGCAAACTTCCATTAAAGTTAGTTTAATTATTAGAAAATAATTGAAGCTTAGGGGAGAGAAGCGTGTGGTGGGGGAAACTGAACGAAATGTAGTTCTCTCGCGTGCCGTATTTTACGAGAACTGTACTAGACTCTAGTACATTTCGTGAATTTAGTGCAATATGAAGGCGAAAATTGTCATTCATTATATAAGAATTTATTAACAATATTTTTTTGCTTGATTAAAACAAAAAAAAAAATGCAAATATTGTCCAGATTTTTCTGCGGACCACCGGTTGGCGACCGCTGGTTTAAATTATTTTTTTAATTATTATTTTATTATATTTTATTAAGTCAAAAAATTAAATTTTAAATTTAAAAAAAAAAACAGTTTAAAACATTAATTTGTCATGTCAGACGTTGCTTCATATATAGCCTAAGGCGAAATGCTTTAATCAGTATTTAGGGGAAGGGAAAGCTGCAAATAAGTTTGAAAATGAAATACGGCAGCGCATGCCAGTACTATATTATGCAAGGAGCAGGTATTTTTTTTTTTAGGATTTGATGAGCTTCCTGAAAATGTTGAGAACCCCCCCCCCCTGTATTCAAAAATGTTCTTTAAAATAAGTTAAGCTTAAACCAGGACCCATGATGTAAGTCAAATCGAACTACAGTGAATCTATGAAGATTTTGAGATTAGCTTTCTTTAAGTTTCACTTTGACTTGTGATGTTTTAGAAATATGGCTGTAAAGACTGATACTGTCCACATCATAATTTGATACGAGACTAGCATCACATTACTTTTTGATGAGCAAGTAGCTTAGTGTTTATTAATATAGTACTAATAAGAACCTTGAGATGGTTAATAAACAGCTGACAATCTGGTTACAGTGGCTTTCAGGTGCAATAATAAGTAAAACTCGTTTTTTAGAAACTGGAAATGTAGCTGCATGGACAACAAAGTAACATCGCGGCTAAGCTTCATTTGCTTAACATTACGTCATATTCCAATTTTCATAAAAAGTGTGTTTTAAAGGATATCGTGCAAGTAGTCTTGCAAACAAGGACAAAAACCGGAATTTATATAAATTTAAATAAATGAACCGCTTTTTTTCTCAAGGTCAGCATAATGTTGCGTTCTCCCCATACAAGAACCCCAAGATATTAAATTGTAGAGGGGGGAAAAGGTTGGAAAGGGTGGGGGGAGAGAAACGTTAAGGGGAAAAAGGGGGAGGGGGAAACTGAAATTGAAATGAAAGGAGGAAACAAAGAACAAATCTCATTTTCTCTTTCAAATATAAAAAAGGGGAGGGGATAATAGTAGCAAAATTAAACTAGAATTTATCACGGGCAGTTGTGCCTAGCATTAGAATTTCTTTTGCTCCGCTCTTTTATGAACGTCATCAATTTCTAATGGTTTGTTACTTGGTCTGACGTCATAAAAGGGGTGGGGGAAAAGAAATTCTAATGCTGGGCACAATTGCCTGTGAATTTGGCTCCCATCATTTATGACGGGTTACCCCACTAGTTATATAATATTATAGCTTTTGATAGAATGAATATTTGAATTGGTAATTAAAGTAATGCCAGGTGACAACATCAGCTCTTGAGTAGACGGCTATACTTTTAGTTTTTTATTATTGCCAATGTATGTTGTTTGGTGGCGCATCTAACTGACAAAGTTCATTTATGAAAAGTCAATTAGTTTTTAATTTTTTTTTAAAATTATATTAATGAAATTTGTTATTTTAAAAAATTACTTATGATAGTCGTTGGATAAGTTTCGACAATAATTCAACAAAAAAAATTCTTGAGGTATAGTTTCTTAAGTTTTTCTTAATGTTGCTCTTAAAAGGTAGTCTTCATTGTACACTGTAGATTTTCATGGTTCTTATGCTCTGGTTATGTCGATGTATCTTCCGGTGCTTGGAAATGTTTGGCCGGGCGCAAGTTGAGACGCAGTTCGGTGAGGTGACTCACCGTGAGTTTCTGTGAAACACAAAAATGAATACAACAGCGAATGTTGGTATGCAGGGTGACGTGACTCAGTTTCTGTGTGTCGTGAGGTCACGAAGGTTTGTGCTCGTGCCATAGTTTTCACGTGGTGACTACAACCTGCGCCCGTGTTTGCCTTGTTTTGACAGTTTTTCCGCGATGGAGGAAACAACGTCCATATACGCATTGGCGATAGAACTGCGGCCTCAACTTTCGCTAGACCCTGGGCGCAGTTGATTCAGATCCTGCTTCACCCTGCGTGCCTGCGTCACCCTGCGGGCTCAACGTGCGCCCGGCCTTACAGAAAATAAGTGACATGATGGGAGTTACAATGTTGGGGGGTAAATAATGACAAGGCCATTCGAAATTCATACATTCTAGGCCACTTCTGTGTCATTTGAACGTCACTAATTTGCTGTCACTTCGAAAAATGTTTTTTTTTTTACGTTGTCGTCATGTGATGTTATGGTATGTGTAACACATAAACACACTAAACACACAAAAAAGGTTGTTGTTCACTTTAAAACACTTGACAAATTCAATCTCCTTCAAATATACATTTTTTTTGCACGTACTACCTTTTTTTTAAACAAAATAATCTTATATTTCTTGTCTTGAACCTATTGATATTGTATTATTTGTATTTTTTTTTGCTCTTAAAAAATCACAACTCAAAATGATTTTCTTGCAACCATGTGCCAAATTTTTCAGTGGCACAAGATTGTGCGGAGGTCATGCATTGTTTTCTGGGTTTATGATTTGCGAGCTACTTCAGTGTGTACTTAAAATATATGTCCTCTTTCTAAGTCTTTTGGTCATCATGTTTGTATGTCACTTGTCTTTGTCCCTTCTACAGGAATTTCTGTCAATACCGCCCTCGATACGAAGGCGACATCGAGTTAAGATACACAAAAGTGACCCAGACAACAGTGATATCGAGAGCTCTCCTGAGGAGGACGACGAGCCTCTCATTTATGATGGGGTAAGAGCAGAAACCCTCCCCCCTTTGTCTTTCTTTCTTTTACATAATTTCTCATAATTCCTTCATACACAAACTAATATGCACACGAGCACTTATTTTTCATACACTTGATTTGTGTCTTTTCACCTTTGCAATTTGTTTTACTGTCTTGCTGTCTTGAAACAAATTTTTTTATTTTGTGATGTCTGACTGACAGGAATTTTATTTAAAATAGATTTTTTTTTGTATTGGATCTATAAATTGCGGGTGCACAAAGTTGTTGGTCCGCTGAGGAGTTTCATGTTTATTTTTTGCACTTTCCTTCCTTTTGTATTAGCAGGTGGCATTGAATGCTGACCATGCTGCTTTGTTGCGGCACTCCACAAAGTATTATGTGACTTCGAATACTTCTGTTCTGCGGCAGGTATTATGACTGTGCCCAATAACAACTGCCAATAACTTTCTTTGAACAAGTTTTTCTTATCCATTTCTTGTTTACACATACATGTTTGTTATTTTCAATTAACTTTTCGCTGTCTTCCATTTCATTGCATTTTGTTCCACCGCCACCGTCACCATTACTACTTCTTCTATGTCATTAATAGACGTGTTAAAACTGACACATAATATCATACATTCGTTGTAAATTTGTTTGCATTTTCATGTTAACAAAAAAGGTATTGCTTTATAATGTATTGGTCTGTAGTGTTGTCACCATTTGAGTTGGATTCATATAAAATTACATGTTAAATTTAGTATTGCTCGCCTAGGAGTTTCATTGGCTCTGAAATTCAGTCTCTAAACAAATATATTACAGTAAAAACCGTTTAATACGAAATACATTTTTGGTTCCAATACCGTCTCTAACATTTTTACTCGTTTAAGACGAAGTGCAAATATCGGTTATCACAAAGAAATGTTTCAGTCAAATGTTACAAATTCGCTTTGTGACAAGTATCTTTTGGTAAATCTTTTTCATACACGGTTTTTTTTTTTTCGAATTCATTTTCTTTTTGCATCATGCTTAAGTACACATATTATTACACACACTTAAGACACGTGCATAAACACGACAATATTATTATATGTAAAATATGCAATCTAAAATGAGCCAAATTACGACGTCGCAAAATTTACTTCGAAAAATCTCAACAAAGAGCACTAGCATCGTGTTTATATTGAGCCCATAAACCCGATGTTAAAGAAAAACGCTAATTTTTAAAGTCACGGCAATATGTTTATTTTTCATGTTAAAGTTGTCCATTAATTGTAATTTTGATAGTTCAAAGTGCAATGCGCACCTTAAATATATGCTGATCTAGTGATAGAATGAGGTTCTATTTTTAAAAAGTATTTCAAAATCGCGAATTTCTAACTCTTATGTTAAACACCCTTGAAAAAAAAAACCATAAGTAAACCACAGTAAAACCAACACATTGACGTACTTGCTGATTGTTTTCTAGTTTTTTTAAATTATTTTTACGTATTTCTTTCTACGAGCATTGTAATGTGTGTTTATTTTTTGCTTACGAGCGCGTACTAAATGGAGTTTATAACATAAGAGTTAGAAATTCACTATTTTGAAATATTTTTTAAAAAATAGAAAAACACCAATTTTTCGTCATTCTATCACGAGATCAGCATATATATAAGGTGCACATTGCACTTTAAACTGTCAAAATTGGACAACTTTAAATTAAAAAAATAAACATTGCCGTGACTGTGCATTTTTAAGATTAACGTTTTTTCTTTAACATCGTGTCTATGGGCTCAATAGAAAAACGATGATAGCATTGTTTGGGGAAATTTTTCGAAGTAATTTCCCCCGATGTACCCTCTTAACACGAAATTTGGTTAACATAAAAAAAATATATTTCGATCTTTTCAATTTCTTGTTAAGCGGTTTCCACTGAAACTTTGGTACTCTCATGTCCAGCAACTTCTTTTAAAACGTTAAATTTATTAGAATTTTTATCCTATTTTACGGAAGTTTTTTATGATTACTTGGAATTAACTTGCAATTCTGACTTTTACAACTTCTTTTAAAGATTTTATTATATTCCAATAATAATAATAGCAACAATTGCCAATTTTTCATTGAAATGCGACTCGATTTGTTTTTTGCATAAACTAAAGTAAATTGTGGCGTTCATTAAAAAATGAGTGCACATTTCATGAACCGTACATGCCAATCTTCAACTCCTACACGTGCTTTTTAAAGTTATGAATTTTGATACGTGTTCGTTTCATTTTTTAAATATGTTTGTATTGCATTAATCGTAGCATGTATCGTAGTATTAATTTTTGGACTTTTGTTTGTGTATGTTTTAGATCCCTGATGAAGAGAGACCAATCTTAAAGGATGAAACGGGGATCAACACACATCGTCAGCGAGGTTCTGATGAAACAAAACCCGTTTCTTTCATGAAAGCGGTCCAGATTCCTGTACGTTGCCTCCATTATAAAGCATGTAACCAGTTTGAATTCCGAAAAGTTATGTTTTTTTTTTCATTCTTTTGCCAGGGTGTTATTGAATTTTCACTGTGCCTTTTCTTTGCCAAACTGGTCAGTTATACATTTCTGTACTGGCTGCCAAAATACATAAACCACTCAAGTATGGCCAATGTTATATTTTTTTTTGTCCAATGGTATCCTATCTTATTGAAAGAAATTTTTGCGTTTTTTTTGTTTCAGCGTCACTGTCTGCATCAGATGCAGCAAACCTTTCAACATTGTTTGACGTCGGTGGGATTGTTGGTGGTATTATCGCTGGAGTAATCAGCGATCGCACTGGAGCTAGTGCTTCAACTTGCAGCATTATGTTACTTTTTGCCATTCCTATGGTTAGCATTTTTTTTACTAAGCATTCACGATTGTGAACAAATATTTTTGTTTTTAATGTGACTTCCTATGTGTTGCTGCTTGTTAGGTGGGTGAGAACCCCATAGAAATGCACAGGGAAGCAACACTTTACAGTGTGATTTTCATTTTTATTGTGATTTATTGAAAATAATCTTATGGCATTTTTAAAACAATGATTTTCGTGTTTTAACGCATATTTTTTGTTTTAAACTGCCATGAAAGATTGCTCTTAAGAGCCGAGATACACATCCATCTTGTTGTTTTGAGCAGACAACAACAAAACAAATGTGTTCTTATATGGTGTTACTAAAACTGCATGAAATCGCCTCACAATAGGTCAATTAAAATACAGTAAAGCGCAAAATGCAATAAAAAGTATTGTTCTTTGTGCTCCATTTATAAAATTTTTGAAAAGGTCCTTCTATTTTTAAACACGGTTCAAAATTGTTTGTTTTTTAACCCATGTTAAATCCCATTGGATGAAAAACCGTCCCACAAACATTTCAAAAACTCGTTAAAAACGATTTAGAACAATAACAAAATAATTAGCACATATTTTGATGTATTGGCGTCAGGATGTTTTTTTTTTATAAATTTTGAAAAGGTCCTTCTATTTTTAAATAAGGTTCAAAATCGATCGTTTTCCTAACTCCATGTTAAGTCCCATAAGACCAAAAAACCGTCACCCAAACATTGAAGAACTCCCACTTAGAACAATCACATAAAAATTAGCACGTGCATTAATCTTTTGGCTTCACGATGTTTTCTTTTTGTAAGCTTAGCATGCGAAATTTATTTTCTATTAATTATTATGTGACTTGAAACCTGGAGAAAAAACGTTAAAAAACGATTGCTGCGCCTACATTCGAAGAAATTTTGAAGTAAACGCTGTATCTAGGCTCTTAAATAGTTCAGAGCCAGTAATCTTAAGTTGAAAATATACTTTTAATAATTTTCGTTTATCCTGTAGATGTTTGTATATCAGGAATTTGCAAATGGTGTTTTATACATTAATATACGTAAGTTAGATCTTGTTACTTTTGTACTGTTTCATTTGGTTTTTATACTATATTTAAAATGAATTTTGTTTTGAACAGCTCTCTTGATGGCAGTCGGACTCTTAGTAAATGGACCATATGCGCTAATTACAACAGCTGTGTCGGCAGAACTGGGAACCCACAAGAGCCTAAAGGGCAATGCTAAAGCTTTAGCAACTGTTACATCTATTATTGATGGAACGGGTTCGTTAGGAGCAGCAGTTGGTCCTCTTTTGGCAGGGTTAATATCTGGAACAAACTGGTCCAATGTGTTTTATATGCTCATGATAGCAGATGTTTTAGCTATGTTGGTAAGAGTTGTTAAGACATTTGTTCAATGATTTTGTCTAATAACTTTGTTTTAATTGTGAAGCTTTTAGTTCGTCTATCCAAGAGAGAAGTTCATCGACTTATCAGGCAGCGGAGAGACAAGTGTCACCATCAAGCGGCATAGCTTTCGGCCAGCCTGGTTTTGCCCAGGTATAGAAAATGTACAAAAAGATTGTGAAATTCAACCTTCCAAGCGAATAACCTTTTTTTAGTGTATGTTACGATGATTGTTGTCTGCTGCTGTTTTCATTGGTCACGAGCTCCAAATGCTATTTATTGATGTGACTCTTGAATACGGTATTTTTATTGACTTGAAAAAAAAAATTACACTTTTAATTAGAATCACTACACTTTCAATACAGTGTACACATGCAAATTAGTTTCAGTTTAATTTAATATTAATTCTTTTACATACACGGATTTTAAGAACACGTAAGCTGATGGTTATATAGTTGGTTTTATTTCGTGGTTAGCAAGAAAATTTCAGCAGCTGCCAATTTCTAGATGCTTTTTTGTAATAAGTTTGTTTTAATTGAAAATGTCTTAAGTGTCTTTCATTAGTACTCCAAATGCAACAATGGCGTGCAGTATGTGTATACACATCTGTTTTTAAAGTATGCAATTATTTTAAAAGAATTGTTATGAACATAATTTATAATTTTACATTCCACTTTTTCTCTTCAAAAGTTACACAATTTTATGATTGCAGCTATCATTGCTGGTTAATTATTTTTTTCTGTAAGCCTTTGAGGAGATATTTTTTTCATTTCATTGTTTGCAAATGAAAATTAATTAGTTTCATTAATGAGAATCATCTATAGAAATATAATTGAAGTTTCTAACAGATGCTGAAGACTGAAATAACTTTTATTTACAGTTTGTCTTGCAAATAAAGAGAAGTTTTTTGAAACGAGAAAGTTATTTCTCTCTACCTTTTTATTTTCAATTTCAAATGTTGTATTCACTAGCTCAGTGGTCTTCAAAGCTAGGTTCCCCGAGATGTCTCAGGGGTTCCACGAAAAAATTTGAGTTGTTTAAAAAATTAAAGTTTTTCACACGATCCAAAAATTAGTAAAGCAAGAGTTATTGTACTAACGTAACCGTGCAACAAAGTATTAACTATAATAATATTTCGAAATTCTCTTTTTCTCTATTGTCTCTTCGTTTTCAATACGATCAATAGTGGCAATTTTTTGTATTGCATGTACGAGAAATTTTCCAAAGTACATACATACTATGTATTAGGGTGCCCCAAAAAAATCAAAGTTTGAAAATTAGAATGTATACCTTCTAAAACAATTCTTCCTTGTAAAATAATAGATGTAAAATTGCAGCTCATTTGAGCTATGTTTAGAGGTCCCCCCCCCAATGGCTCCCAAATTTTATATGGCTATTACCATAGTTTTTATATTATACATGACAAATTTAAAATAGAAATATTCACAAAAACTTATGTATTATTTAATTTTACAACATATTACTTATGTCAATTGTATAATGTATTGAAATTAAAATAATAATTTTGAAAAAAATTACCAATTTTGCCAAAAATGTACCAACATCATTATTAAAATTACTGAAATATAACATTATCAGAAATTTTAATAATGTTACTATCTATAAATAAACTTTTCCGTGGGGGTATGCATTCACGGATTCTTAATTTTAATTTTTAATCGACATTTTTGGGACACCCTACTATGTATATACTTTATATGGAATATACATGTAGTTATGTATAATTTTGTTTGAATAAATTTAAATTTATATCTTTAATAAATGGAAATTTATATCTTTAATAAAATTAAATTTTGTTCCCGGGGATGCCGAAGTTTGAAGACCGCTGCACTAGCTGTATCTTTTATAACATGATCTGGTTGAGTTAACCACCCCAGAGCCAAGGGTTAGTAGAGTGAGAAGGTTTACTCATAACCAAGGAGTTTTCATCATACCAAAGCCGTTGCTAGAAACAGGGATGTACTACGACGTGTGCAATATGGTGAGAGATGTGTTAGGTTGAGAAATTCCTTCATTATGAGCAAATCTTTTCAATCTACTAACCTTGCCCCATACCAAACCACACAGCTTTTTCAGGTAATGGCTACTGTTTGAGTCCAGTTCCCTACCACGATTGGGCCACGTGCGCTTCCAAGCATAAAGGATTGTTATCAAAGAGTTTATTATCAAGTTTGATGATATTGTTTGTTGTTATTTAGACATTTTAAACATCGTCAAGTTGAAATCATCATAGCACAGAACTATCTACAGGAAAAACTACATGGTATACATGCATTTGGAAAAGACTAATCTATTTTAGCTGTTATTTACTTTATAAGAGGCTACACCGCAAAATGACTGAAAAATCTCCACAAAGAGTGCTAGCGTCGTGTTTCTATTGAGCCCATAGACCCGCTGTTAAAGAAAAAAAGTTAATTTTTAAAATAGTCGCAGCGGCAATATGTTTATTTTTCATATTTAAATTGTCCAATTTTGATGGGTCAAAGTGCAATGTGCATCGCGCACCTTAAATATATGCTGATCTAGTGATATAATGACACAAAATTGGTGTTTTTCTGTTTTTAAAAAGTATGTCAAAATCGCGAATTTCTAACTTTACGTATTTTGACGAGCATTTTAATGGATATTTTTGATAATGCAAGAAAAGGGATGTCCGGAACCCCGAGTTTGTGAGTCGAACAACTCAAGAACGGGGCCACCTACAACAAAATGTCATCAGACCTAAAATGATGTACACATTCTGACAATTGCAATTTTAGAGCGATTTGATATCTAAAATTTCGATTTTTTAAAAAAGTAATTTTTTAAAAAAAATCGAGATTCTTCCTCTTTTCAGTTGTAGCATCTGAAAGGTGGGCTATTCCTAAAATTTAGGCGAGGTGTTCCTTTTTATGTTATGTTATTATTTTTGTATGTTAGAATATATGTGACGTATTTTCATTTTAAACCATATTATTACAAATGAATGACGCATGCGCATCATATGTAACTACAGTATGTCAAGTACGTGAGTACATACATGTGTGTATCTATATACACATGCACGCGCTTGTGTACATGGGCTTACACATGCACGCGCTTGTGTACACGGGCTTACACATGCGCGCGCTTGCGTACACGGGCTTACACATGCGCGCGCTTGCGTACACGGGCTTACACATGCGCGCGCTTGCGTACACGGGCTTACACATGCGCGCGCTTGCGTACACGGGCTTACACATGCGCGCGCTTGCGTACACATGGGCTTACACATGCGCGCGCTTGCGTACACATGGGCTTACACATGCGCGCACTTGCGTACACATGGGCTTACACATGCGCGCACTTGCGTACACATGGGCTTACACATGCGCGCACTGGCGTACACATGGGCTTACACATGCGCGCACTGGCGTACACAGGGGCTTACACATGCGCGCACTGGCGTACACAGGGGCTTACACATGCGCGCACTGGCGTACACAGGGGCTTACACATGCGCGCACTGGCGTACACAGGGGCTTACACATGCGCGCACTGGCGTACACAGGGGCTTACACATGCGCGCACTGGCGTACACAGGGGCTTACACATGCGCGCACTGGCGTACACAGGGGCTTACACATGCGCGCACTGGCGTACACATGGGCTTACACATGCGCGCACTGGCGTACACATGGGCTTACACATGCGCGCACTGGCGTACACATGGGCTTACACATGCGCGCACTGGCGTACACATGGGCTTACACATGCGCGCACTGGCGTACACATGGGCTTACACATGCGCGCACTGGCGTACACATGGGCTTACACATGCGTGCACTGGCGTACACATGGGCTTACACATGTGCGCACTGGCGTACACATGGGCTTACACATGCGCACACTGGCGTACACATGGGCTTACACATGCGCGCACTGGCGTACACATGGGCTTACACATGCGCGCACTGGCGTACACATGGGCTTACACATGCGCGCACTGGCGTACACATGGGCTTACACATGCGCGCACTGGCGTACACATGGGCTTACACATGCGCGCACTGGCGTACACATGGGCTTACACATGCGCGCACTGGCGTACACATGGGCTTACACATGCGCGCACTGGCGTACACATGGGCTTACACATGCGCGCACTGGCGTACACATGGGCTTACACATGCGCGCACTGGCGTACACATGGGCTTACACATGCGCGCACTGGCGTACACATGGGCTTACACATGCACGCACTGGCGTACACATGGGCTTACACATGCGCGCACTGGCGTACACATGGGCTTACACATGCGCGCACTGGCGTACACATGGGCTTACACATGCGCGCACTGGCGTACACATGGGCTTACACATGCGCGCACTGGCGTACACAGGGGCTTACACATGCGCGCACTGGCGTACACAGGGGCTTACACATGCGCGCACTGGCGTACACAGGGGCTTACACATGCGCGCACTGGCGTACACAGGGGCTTACACATGCGCGCACTGGCGTACACAGGGGCTTACACATGTGCGCACTGGCGTACACAGGGGCTTTCACATGCGCGCATTGGCGTACACATGGGCTTACACATGCGTGCACTGTCGTACACATGGGCTTACACATGCGCGCACTGGCGTACACATGGGCTTACACATGCGCGCACGAGTGTACCCACGTGCGCACGTGCACAAGTGCATACATGTGCATACAAGTGCGTGCACACGTGTACACGTGCACACGAGTGTACACGTGCATACACACGTGCACACGTTCATACTGATGCACGCACGTGTACATGTGCATACGCATGTAACAATGAAAGAAAGTTGGTTGATACATGAAAGCATATACTGTATTAAAGCAATGGATGTCTATAGGGTTCCTTGAATCCCTTGTTTCTGCGATTATGAAATATTTTTTAAAAATAGAAAACACCAATTTTTTGTCATTCTATCGCTAGATCAGCATATATTTAAGGTGCATATTGCACTTTGAACCATCAAAACCATCGAAAATTAATCATAATTAACTACATGATAGATCGATTTCATTTTTAGTACACCATTGTTTTTGTATGCCCATGTACACGAGATAAGACACATGAATGTGTACACAACGAATACCGTTTCTCCCATATCCTATAGTCGGTAATGCCTAGTTCTCACAACCTTCTTGTAGCTCGGGGTAAAATGGCCTTGGCTAAACGACTGTGTTCACATGTGAGCAGCTACATATGAGCTTCGTGACCTGCCTAAAGGTGGCACTGACTACAGCATATTTATTTCATTTTTACAAATTTGGCACTGGCCATTATGTGTGGACATTGTGCGTGTGTATAGCCTGCATAATGTATACATAATTGGAGGGAAAATGGCTGATATTGTCCATACTAACAAAACTGAATTGCATGAGTCTTCATTGAACACACTAAATGCAACATACTTTAATTGTAGGTAGGTTGATGATTTAGAGTTTATGGAAATAAGTAATTATTAAGTAAAGATCAATTGATAATTTTAAATTATTTTAATAAATTAACAAATAAGACTGAAACATCTAACAATGAAAATAGAAAATGAATGACGCCACTTTCTATTCAGTTTATGACCACCAGGTGGCGTACGATCAAGTTAACTTTGTTTTGCATTCACACTAAATAAATGTGTAGGCTACATATGGGTAACCAAGGCTACCTAACCAAAGCTAACATTTGACATTGACCACCATCTAGTGTGTGTTCTCAAAACCCATATACATAGGCTAAGTCCTTAGCCTGAGCTACATGAAGGTTGTGAGAACTAGGCATAAGAGCTCTTTCAGGGCAAAAAAGGTAAAAAAAAGCATGAGTTCTGCAACTGAATTCTTTCATAAAATGCCAATGCTGATTATCTGTTTGCATAGACATTTCTGAATCATATACAGTAGGCCTAGTCTCTCGATTATCCGAGATGTTCCGTGTTACCCGAGCTAGTTTTTTTGTGGCAATTCAACCACTCGGGTTACGGTTGGGATATATCCATTTGCCCTAGACACTTGCCTTAAAGCCATTTGCCCCAAAACCACTTTTGTTCGCTTTTCATACGGTTTAGTGTCTTTTGGTGGAGTATGTTAAATAATTTCTGCATGCCACAGGCATGCAAAAAATGCCAAATGAGGTAAATTTACTCTACTGATTAGGACAAATGTTCCTTTAGGGCAAATGTCCCTTTAGGGCCACTGTCCCACACCCGTTGTGGTTGTTTATACAAAGTTGTAATGTACTTTTACATAAATGCTAAGTTATGGTTTAAAAGAGTTTGTATGTATGAGTGCAAAAGGGGGAATAGGTAGTAATAGGTTACTTTTTGGTGTTAACAGAGTTTGACCATATCCGAGCTGCTCTTGGTCCACGTTAGATTGGATAATCGGGACACTACTGTACATGCACCATTAACACCTTGTTTCAACTGGGTCAAAATACGAAGGAAATCCCATTATTAACCGGGTCTGTTTTTTTAAAAATGCCACAAATTTTACGTCTCATTCTTTGAAAATTTACCACACGAAGGTCACTTTCTCCACTTATTTTGACCAATTAAACCGGGTCACAATCAGGGCAATGTTATGTTAACAGCAGTGAGAACTTCAAATGTAAACCCCCAAATAGGCTTTTATTAACTTTTATTATAGTACAATATTTCTCTAAATAATATGTATAAATGTGATAAGTTTTCTCAATTAAGGAATGCCAGTTGGAATGATAAAAGACATACGATCAGCAACATAGCCCCAATGTGAACGGTTTGTCTGGAATATGGTAACCCATGTTATTAAAACAATGGACCAAATCACAGCACCAATGATTGACCTTGTGACGCCTGCAACATTAGAAAACAGAATTTATTAAACAATTATCTTCGACCCGGGAGGGGGGGGGGGGGTGCAGGTGATAGAAATTGTGATGTTTTTACATTATTTTTGTTGCCAAATTATCTTTTTTTTGCAAACGAGGAACATAGAGGCCAAGGGCCTGAACATGAAGCTTTTTTTGTCAATGAAATGATAAAGAATTTTTTTTACAAAAGTAATAAAACGAAGCTGCTGCTCATTGCTGCTATCTAGCGGGACAATAAAAGCAAAATAAATATACAGCCACCTTAAAGTTGTTACAGTAAACATGGTTACTAATACTGTATAATGAATTAAGTCTTTGCATTTGTGAACTTTACAAATAGTTAATTGCAACGTACGGTAGAATTTCGCTAATCCAAACCCCAAACATAGTTAGTGGCTGCTAACCGAAAAAATCTCCACAGTTGTATTTCTTCTATGTAAAGGTGGTCGCCCACTAGGTCGGTGACGCTGGCACGGCGCAAAGAAAAAAAACGGCTCCCAAGAAAAATGCATGTAAATGAATGGAGCAACACCGCCCATTAGAGCGGAAAGGGTGGTGCGGCACCGCTCTGGCGAAAGTTTGAAACTTCTTGAAGTCGGAATTTCTCCACGCTTCCGTCCTAGTGGACGGCAGTGCGGAGAAGAATTTATCAGGTTCCTTCCATAGTTTTGTACGTTCTCTACCTCCCTCACAGCAGCCAAAAAAAAAATACTTCCTTGTCTCTACTCATCACTGTCTAAATGGATACTGTGGGATTGAGGGTAAAAACCAGTGCCGCGCAACATTCATAGTGGGCCGACCTCAATTTGGAAACGCCGCGCGGCATCACCGACCTAGTGGGCAAGCAGCTTAAGAATGGCCTTTTAACTTTGTTAAGTTGGGGCCCGCAATCTGTCGAACATCCGAGAAACGTTCGCAAGCGTCTGCACTGGTTTCAAAAACGATCTTCAAACATTAAACGTTTATGGAATTTTTGCTAAACTTATCAAAATGTTTACTACTCTTTGTATTGCTTTTGTAACAAACATTTCGAAGTTATCGTACACTCCAAGTTTGTTTTGGCGTGGACGATTTTTTTTAGCAAGCAACAACGCAAATTAAAATATTCCCAGATTTAACCAGACTAATTGGAAACAATTTGGCTTGGCGCGAACATTGACTGACACTAACATGTTCGTATTTGTTTCTGTTCTTCAAACGGCGCCTTTCGAAAGGCATCATTAAAAAACCAAAATGCATTGATGAGCCAGAGAAAAGGAAGCATGAAAAAGCCACCTGAAACATAAAGAAACGTATTTTAAACAACTTTGAAGACAATAAGGAAAAGGATAAACATAAGGCCCGGTTTGCTTCACACGGACCACCGTCGATAACAATGGAACATTTGCTGTCAGTGCATTCCACTGGTGGCGAATGTCGTGTGAACACCACCATAGTAATCAATGATCAGCTAAAAACGAACACAGGCAATTAGAAATCGGGACAAACAGAAGTTGGCACCGCCCTTTTTATGACGACCGGCAACTTCTAATTGGTTGATTATGTAGTCTGACGTGGAAGCACAACAAACCAATTAGAAGTTGCCGGTCGTCATGAAAATGGCGGCGCCAACTGAAGTTCGTCCCGATTTCTAAATGTCTGTACACATCTGGCGACACAAATGACCTCCTGTGAAGCGAACCTCACACTACATAGTAGACGGGGAGGGGGAGAGGAAATTGATACAAACCTCTATAATACCAACGGCACAGGTACAACTTCTGGTCATTACTCACTTTGTTTAAATCCATCAGATGGTCTCGCTAAGTTCTAACTTCTAAGTTTACTTTATTTTATACAATACTATAAGAACGATTGAAGAGAAATTTTCAAAACACAGGAAGTCTCTTCATTTTAACCGGTTACTTGGAAGCCGCCATTTTTTTCATCAGAGCACTTTCGCCCAAGGCAAGCTTTCTAGAATAAACAGGTATGCTGAACACGTTTCAGCCAATAGGAAAGGCCCTAGTATCGCTGTGTGACGTCATAGTACTTCTTCTGATGTTACTCTATTCAATTTTTTTTATTAGTATTATTATAATATATATTACTAGAAAGAAAGCCCGTCTTCGACGGGTGTGATAGCATTTCACACACTTGATTGATTCGCCTAAAATTTTCAGCATAAAGAGAGAGCATCTTATATTATAAATTTTCTGCTGGGCAGAAAACAAATTTTTTAAAAGGTAAAAATTAAAAAGAATTAAAAACTGGAAAATGACCTTTTCACAATTATAGATGCACTAATAAACTTTTCACTTTTATTACAGTGACAAAATAAAATACTGAACACAACAGTAACATTAAAATTAATAAAGTATATAACTGTCCTGAAAACATTTTTTTCTACATACTGCAAATTTACAGAAATTCTGCCCGAAGTAGCTAAAGTGGCACTTTTCAGCTATACTAATGTATTATTAATTTATTATCATGGCAATCTGCTAATCATCACGTACGGTGATCGACCAAATGTTCTCTATAGGATTTAAGTTGAGGGAACATTTCGGCCGTTGGAAAGTGGTGATATTTTGGTTTTGTAACATTTCTTCGTTACGTTACTGGAGTGAACTGGTGCATTCTCTTGCTGGAATATTAAGCTAATGCTAGGGAATCTATGTTTTCGTAAGGCAGTGCATATCCTCCCAACATTTTCTGATAAACGATGATATTTATTTTGATTGAAATGAATCATAATGTGACGACCCAGTTCTGCTCCTTTTGGAGCAGAACTAAATTCCCATGTTGTCTGCTAGGCACTTGTAAATTGGTTGCCAGGCAGACGACAAAATGGCCAGCAAGGGTCCCTGTCCTCCCCCAGGTGGAGCAGCCTGGGGGTGATATATATGGCGGCGGCCATTATATCTGGACAGTGGAGTGAAACCCTTTCATGCTGTGTGCATGGGTCTATGATTGCTTCATCAGTATCAACAGGTGGCCAAGATGGCCAATGACCTCCTCTCCTGGCGGAATTAGCCAGGAGATTCATCTTTATTCATCTTTGATAAGTGAGTGTTTTATCATTTATTCTTGTAAAATAAATTACATTTATTATTTTCACTCTCTATCTACTGTGTCCGTGTCTTTTATCATTACCTTCCATAATAATACTGGGGAAGTTACCGCATGGAGGGTGGGGGTTCTGGTGGGGAGTTTCACCATCACCGCCACCGTCCTGTCCGGCATGTTCTACGTCTTGTCGGCCGGTGCTTCGCGCGCGGTTTATCCACGGTAAGATTCATCGGGGATTTACCGTGGATTCCACGTCTTGTTCGGCGGCCACTCGTTCGTCAACTTGCGGCATTGACCTCAACCTCCGACCGGCACTACCCATGGCACGGACGGGTGCAAGAGGAGGGCTGGCCAGCACTTCGACCCGTCCCAAGGAGGTCAGGCGACGGTAAGTTAGCGAAATTTACCGTGGGCATTGTAACGGCCCAGTCGGGTTGTTGCAATTGGTGGAGGAGCTGGGCAGCGCTACCACCAGCCTCTCTTGTGCGGTCGGTAAGACCGGAGTCGTGTGGTGGCCGGTAGGGCGTGGACATTTGTCCACGGAACTACGGCCGATCGCGGCTTACGGCGTAGTAGTCCGGTGAAGGACCGTGGGACACGGACGGTTGTCCGTGATACCGCGGTGGTCACCGGGGAAAGCCCTAGGTTATCCGTAAGTAGGACGGTGGGCACGGTGGTTGACCGTGCAGGACCGTCCGAACGTGGGATAACGGTTGTTTTTACCGTTAGTATACCGGTAGCACGGTGATTTACCGTGCAGGACCGGTAGAACTCGGTAAAAAGGTAACTTTACCGTAGCTTGTCCGGTAGACAGGTAGTACACCGTAGGGCACGGACGTTTGTCCGTGGAACTACGGCGGAAACCCGTATACGGCCAGGTTTACCGGTGATATACCGTGGGACACGGACTTTTGTCCGTGATACCGTGGTAGAACCGGGTTACGGTCAAGTTTTACCGTAAGTAGACGGTGGATTACGGACTTTTGTCTGTGAATCACTGTTCGAACACGGTAAGAAGACAGTTTCACCGTTGGTGGACGGTATATTACGGACCGTTGTCCGTGTATCTTCGTTCTAGGACGGTGAAAGAGCTTTTTACCGCGAATAGACGGTGAATAACGGACGGTTGTCCGTATATCACTGATACATTTAAGGATTAAGGGGAAAGACTCAGGAGAGAGCTCCTGAGTCTTTCCATAGAAATTCAGGCCGTGTATCTGCTCCTATAGTGGCAGACGATGGTAGAATCTCTATGGTAACAGCAATGGAGGCGGCTAATGTTGTTTTAGCAGCCAAGCCGCCGCTGTTAGCCGTCTCTCCGGTGAAATTAGTGGCTAAACACCATCTTGTTTTTAAATTGAAACTTAGACGGTCGTTTGCCGCAAATTTGAATAGAAAACGTGTTTCTTACCGGAGAAAAAGCAAAGATTCAGGACAATTGGATGCTACGAAGAACAAAGTAAGTCCCCAAAGGGGAATTTCCTTTTCCTGCCCTTTGGCAGTATTCTTGTATTGCTTTTGGGTGTGTCAAGCGGTCATTGACCGCTTGAACACGTGGGTTTGGTGGAGGCGTCACCGTAACAATATTGACGGTGATGCTACCGCTGATGGGGCCGTGCATAACACGGTGTTTTACCGCCCGAATGCCGTGGAACTTGGTGGTGACCAAGTTCTACGGAGTTTGGACGGTGAAAAGGTGTTTTTGCACGGTTCTGTCTGTGAAACCACCGTGGAGAACGGTTTCGACCGTAAACCACGGTGTTCTAACGAACGGAAAGTGGTTTTGCACGGTGGTGATCCGTGTAAACCACTCCCCAAGCAACCTGAATTGTCGGTGCCAGGTTTGAACGGTCCAAACACCTGTTTGGCCGATTCCGACCGTGCGAATCTCGTGAAGGACGGTTTTTACCGTGGGTCACGGGATATGCACGGTGGAAACGGGATTTCCTACAGTGATGTACCGTGAAAATCACCGCCCAAAATACCGAACGTGGAATTACAAATGTTGGACCGACCAAAAATGTTTTTGGCCGGTTCCGACCGTGTGATTACCGTTGGGGATGGCTTTGGCCGTGGACCACGGTGCCTGCCCGGCCGGAAAACATTTTTTCGCGGTTTTGCACCGTGGAAAATGTTTCCTACCGTAATAGGTCAAATTGTTACCGTATTTTTTGATCTTTTTCAGGTAGCCACGGCGGAGAAGGAAGAAACTGGCGGGGGTGGCAGCGGTTCCTCCTCCCTCAGCTCTTTGCATCCGGGTGATGCGGAGCTGTTGGAGTTGGATGCCGCTTGCTCCCCGGATTCTTTGGGTCGGGCCGTAGCTGACTTGGCCGACGGCGGACCTTTGGGTCTGCTATTGGTTGAGGACGCTGTGGTGACCCAGGCGACGTGTGATCCTCTGGCGGACTAAAGCCGGCTAGAATTGGCTAGCCTGGCTGAGGGAAGCAGGGATGCCTCCTTGGGAGGAACCCTGGTCATTGACACGGAGGCGGAGATGGACACCATGGAAGATGATGTGGTGCCCTTCTCCAGGCGGTGGAGAGGCCAACGGATCCTCTCTTCAGAGGACTCTTCGGAGTCTGAAGGGAGAGGATCAGGCTCCCTGGGTAAACGGTCTATGACTGGATCCCAGGAGGGTACTCCAGCCCGGAAGGGCAGTCCAATTCCGGTCGACCCTGTTGGGGAGATGGAAGCGGTCTGCCTGGAAAGGCAGGATGAAGCCGCAAAGTACCAGACAGCGTCAGGTGGTTTCCTGGTGTCCGACGGGAAACGCTACTTCGTTGGGGAGTACCCTACCCAGCAGTTCCGTAAGGACGGTTCAAAAACCAAGAAAAAGTCCGGAGCTGCTAGGTACACCACCAGAATGAAAGCCCTGGCGGAGAGGGAGGCACAGTTGGAGAGGACAAAGGCTGCCTTGGCGAAGTTTACGCCGGCGGTGGGTCTTCTCCCTGTGTCGCCAGCTCATCCTGATGGAGCTGCTGGTGCTGCCTTTTGGTCAGCCTCCGGTTTCGGGACCAACCGAAGCGGAGTCTGGCTGTTCAAGCTGGCAGTCTGCAACTCCCAAGAGGGACCGAAGAGCGGAAAAGAAGGCCAATCAGCCTTCTCCTCCCGCTCCGAGGAAGAGCACTCACGCCAGTGGTGGTGGTGGTCAGAGACAGAAATGTCCCCGCCCCTTCACCCCACCTTTGGCCAGTAATCCGGTGGGAAAGAAGGCTAAGACCTCTCGTGGAGGTCCGGCCGGCTTTCCCAAAGGAAAGTGGAGCCAGGAGGACCGCTTGCGGTACCACCAGGCACAAGCGGCCAGATGTGCTGCCCTTGTCCTGTGGGACAAGAAGGCTGCACGCCGACGAGAGTTTGAGCTCCAGGCCTCTCAGTTTCCGCCCCTGCGGGAAGCTGATGCCAGGAATCCGCTCAGTACAGGGGAACCTCCCGTCGGAGTTGGTGCCACTCCTATTCCGAGTGCCACCACGGCTGCTGGCCAACAGCGTATCGCCCAAAGGAGGGCGGCACAAGCGGCCAAGGCACCTCACCAAGGTGCGGCAGTTAAACCTGTTGGTGGCAAGAGTCAGCCGACCCTTGCCCCGGAGAAGAGAAATCTTCCCCGGGATGGAAAGGGACGCTTCGTGGCGACACGAGCATCCTCGACTGTCGGTTCGGCTACGGGAGCTAGTTCAAAGACTAGTACAGCTTCGGCTGGAAAGTCTGCGACTAGTAAGTCTGGTCAATCGAAGGGGGCTAACCACCCTCCTAAGACTGGCCGGCCCGGTAAGTCTGTGAGCTTCGGTGCGTCCAGCTCCCAGCCCGGTCAACCTTCTTCTAATGAGAAGAAAAAGAAAACGAAGAAGAAAAAGAAAAAGAAGGGCAAGAAGGCCCATCATGAGAAGAAGGGAGGTCCGAAAGCTTCCACCCGTGGGTCCCAGGGGACTGGTGGTGGTGGAAGTATCGGGACGAAGGAGGAGGAGTCCCGACACGGTGCGACCGTGTCGGTCGGGAGCCAACCGCACCATACCCGTCAGAGTAAGACGGCACGGATGGATGATAGGTCAATGCGAGACGTTGTTCTCGGTATACCTTCATCCTCCCCATACGTGATGGCGGTACCGAACTTATTAGTCCGGTCGGTGGGAACTCTTCACCGGGTCAGCTCACCATTACCTAGCGGTGGGGGCAGCCCGGCGAGGAAAAATGACGTTCCCGCCAAACGTGGTTCCGTGCCTTCCGTAGGAAGGACACCCTTCTCTCTGGGTCCCGATGACGGGGTCTTTGCACCCCTAGGACCGGAAAAAAGAGCCAAGTCTCCTGAGCCCGAGGGCGAGGGTCGACGCTTTGGTGCGGAGCCTCCGTATTCAGAAGGAGAGGTCTTTCTGAATAACCGGCTTGGTCTGTGGCAGGACCAGCCGGGAATGGAGGGGTACCAATACCACGGATACTATCGTCTGGGGGAGCCACTCTCAGTTCCGTGGACGCCGTCGTTGCCGTCATTTGCCATGCGTTATGTGCTGGCATTTGGCAGTACGGACTATCCGTTGTTGCTGGTCGTCAACCCGGTAAGGAGATGCTTTGCTGTTCTAGACGTGGTGGGGACAGGAGCTGGACTAGTACGTGTAGCCCAGCTCACGGCCCCATACATCCAGCATCTCCTTGGCTGCGACTTGGAAGGAATGGTGGGGGAATTTGTCACCCACCCTCTACGTGGTAGCGTGTCCGATCCCGTGGCCGCCCTCGTAGACCTTCTGACAAGTCGGACTCTTCGTCAGAGTCCGCAGCTTGACACTCTTGCCGTTGAAGCGTTTCGACAGCAAGAGGCGTCAAGACTCAGGGGGACTGATTTTGATCTCGGTCTCGGGTGGAGAAACACCCGGATGTGTTCGTGGTAGATACGTCAGTGGATGTCGGAGTGGATGGTGGCTCTGATGAATCCACCACCGAAGAAATCAGTCTGAAACTGAGTGGGGGTCGTGGGCGCAATCCTTGCTGGCTCAGCCGACCTGATCCCGGGGCGGATCTGGGAAGTTGAGAGGATTGTGACGACCCAGTTCTGCTCCTTTTGGAGCAGAACTAAATTCCCATGTCGTCTGCTAGGCACTTGTAAATTGGTTGCCAGGCAGATGACAAAATGGCCAGCAAGGGTCCCTGTCCTCCCCCAGGTGGAGCAGCCTGGGGGTGATATATATGGCGGTGGCCATTATATCTGGACAGTGGAGTGAAACCCTTTCATGCTGTGTGCATGGGTCTATGATTGCTTCATCAGTATCAACAGGTGGCCAAGATGGCCACCATTCATCTTTTCCTTTGTGTGTGATAGAGGTTAATGACCTCCTCTCCTGGCTGAATTAGGCAGGAGATTCATCTTTATTCATCTTTGATAAGTGAGTGTTTTATCATTTATTCTTGTAGAATAAATTACATTTATTATTTTCACTCTCTATCTACTGTGTCCGTGTCTTTTATTATTACCTTCCATAATAATACTGGGGAAGTTACCGTGTGGAGGGTGGGGGTTCCGGTGGGGAGTTTTATCGTCACCGCCACCGTCCTGTCCGGCATGTTCTACGTCTTGTCGGCCGGTGCTTCGCGCGCGGTTTATTCGCGGTAAGATCTATCGGGGATTTACCGTGGATTCCACGTCTTGTTCGGTGGCCACTCGTCCGTCGACTTGCGGCGTGGACCTCAACCTCCAACCGGCACTACTCGTGGCATGGACGGGTGCAAGAGGAGGGCTGGCCAGCGCTTCGACCCGTCCCAAGGAGGTCAGGCGACGGTAAGTTAGCGAAATTTACCGTGGGCATTGTAATGGCCCAGTCGGGTTGTTACAATAACTTCGTAAGCTATGCATTTCAAAAACTATGCTACTCATTTCAAAGACACTACATGTTTCCCATGTCATTAGGCTCACCCACTGCCAAAATTTTGATTAGAAAAGTATTGTGGTTTTTTCCTTGTATCCTTCCAATGTGAAGAAAAGAAAAGAAAAAAAACTTCAAGATCATCAAGATTGAATTTTTCTCTCTCAGAAAGTTTGGTGGTGGGAGCCTAACAATATGAGAAGTGTTTAGTGTCCCTTGTATTAATTAGCTTTTCCTTCATTTCAACCAAAAACAAATGTTTATTATCAGACAACGTTATGAGAGTGTTCCCTGGATTTAAATCCTACAGAAAACTTTTAGGACGTCATTGCAGATTGCCATGATTATACGACATCAATAGAGCTGAAAAGTGCCATTTTAGCTGCTTCTGGACAGAATTTTTGTTAATTTGCTTATAAATATTGTGTAAAGTATGTAGAAATCAATGTTTTAAGTTATAAAACATTAGGACAATCATATACTTTATTAATTTTAATGTTACTGTTGTGTTCAGTATGTGATTTTGTGACAATAATTAATAAAAGTGAAAAGTACATTAGTTTGTTTACAATTATGAAACGGTCATTTTCCAGTTTTTAATTTTATAAATGTTTACCTTTTTAAGAAAAAAATTTCTGCCCAGCAGAACGTTTATAATATATATGATGCTCTCTTTATGTTGAAAATTTCAGGAAAATCTATTGAGTATAGCCCGAGTTCAGTTCCGGATTAAGGTGGGTGCTATTGATGCTGCAGCATTAGGCCGATTCCTGAAATAGGCCCAGATGAAAACAGATGACGATGTTAAACAGTTTACTTAGTAATTTAACTGCGTTTTTTGCAATATCTTGGGGATTCTTGCACTGCTGCATCAGGCCCAATTTCATCTTACTCCGGCCCTGCCCGAGTTATAAACAATTTCTGGGGTGTGTTTATATATATGAAATGCACTGTATAACATCTCAAATTGAGAACATTTCCAGATATACATTTTGAATAAATACTTTTCTTGATCCTAGTATAAACCTGCCTTGCGTTGAAAAAATGAATGTATAAAAACCCCAGCCAGGACTTGAACCAAGCACCTCTCACTTCTCTGCCAAAGACATAACCAATTTTGCTACCAATGTAAATTGTGAGATCAAAGGTAACCTCACTGTAACCCACGTGGGTTAATTTATTCATTTGAACAAAAGTATGATGCAATCATGCACGCTTTCCTGGCTGCCAACTTTATGTGTTCAAGGGTTTTAGTGAAATTTGATGATTTTTCACAAAAATCAGGCAAACGGAACAAAATTGAAAATTCTAATGTAGCTTACGAAGAAGCCCATCTAAAGATGTGTATACTGGTTAATTTTCACAATTTTAGAGTGTGTAGTTTCTGAGAACATTCGTGCACAAAGGGAGAGAGGGAGTGAGGGAGGGAGTCAGCCTTTAGCAAATTATGATATTAGATTATTGTGAGGACCCTGTCCTCATCTTTTAACAACACTGCCGTGACGTCACACATTTGACGTCATTGCACCTGTTCTCTCCCATCTGTTTCTTTCGCCTCCCCTTATGAGAAACAAGAAATGAATGTTTCGTTCATGCCGTTGCTATAGCAACGAAGCAAGACAAATGCATGTGTGGTCAGAAGAGCCTGGGAAATGCAACCAACTTCAATATTTCTGTCATCTTTCTGTCAATAAATATTTCGAAGATGTATTGCACTTTTGGCATCAAAAGTCCAATTTTATTCACATTTTCGATACTTTTTATGTACTTTTTTTCATAGCCCAACATTGGCACATTAATCCTGTGAAATGGCCCAATGTTGAGCATAGCAATAAAATGATTTTGACATGTTTACCGAGGCAACCATAGACTCACATGGTGACCCGGGAGGTTATGATCATTTACATATTGTTAAATGATTTGTCAACATGTATCACATGATCAGGATTGCATGTGCATATAAGTTGAGCATTCATGAGGTTGTATTTTGTCTTGATCCTGTTGTGCGTTGCCAGTGGCTATGCCCGGCCACACACCAGAGATCAACTCCACTCGTACGACTGAGTACACTGTTAACTGTTTGATTGGACATTGAAGAAGTCAAGAGGAAGGCAGCTACCACTGATGAGGGATGACATCAAAGAAGTCAGCTGAGCTCTACTGCCACTGATGAGGGGTGTACATCAAAGAAGTCAGGAGAAGGCACTGTCACTGATGAGGGATCAATCCAATTAATGACGTTACAGGTGACGCAAGTGGATACGACATTGAGAGAACCAAAGAGGGGCCTAACCGTTACGATTCACGGGACAAGCAATCGGAGAGGCATTTTGAGAGTTCTTTATTTGTATCGATGTATCCGGCTCAGATTGATCACAATACGAGTTAATTAGAATGGTGTAACATCCTATACTCGGTTGTAAATAAACATATCCAAATGTACCCATGTGTCTTTATTATGTTTATTTAACCCCATTATAACGGATAGAATAGGTAGAAAAACGCGGCTGCTCTGAAAGGAAGAGGTGACAGCTGGTTCCCCGTCCCCTGTATACGTAAGTAGTGTTTGTAGTGTAAGGAGCACTACCAGTAAGGGTCTCCTTTGTGCTATTGGGAAGGAAAAGTTGTCTGCTAAAACCATCTGCTCAAATCTAGCAGACGATTCTCTGGCAACATGACCGATAGGCAGGGGAGAATTTTTACACTATTATAATGTATTGTAACACTAAATTATTACAGTATATTTTAATTTTTTTATTCATGTTGAAAGATTCGTGAAGGAGCGATCCTGGCGCATAGCCTCCTTTATCCTTAAGCCCAGTTTACACGGAGTCGTGAAGTGTGCGAGAGCACTACCAATAGGCTAGCAGTAGTAATCACTACCTCATGTGAAAAAATGGTCGTGGAAGTGACGTTGAAAAGTCAGGTCGTTAATCAATAATTCACAAAAGACTTTCGCATCTTCTCGTTCTGCCATTTGAACAACTACTCATGAGACAACGTTTGGCGACGGAAATAGATGGTCTTTGGAGAACTCTGTGTATACAGGAAGTGGTCGTGGACTCCCGTGTTCGATAAGCATGTAGTGTGACATGCGCATTACTGGGCGTGTTATCGCCCAATTTACGACTCCGTGTAAACCCGGCATTAGGATAAGGAGGCTATGGTTAGAATGAGGGGAGACAACATCACATGACTTTAGTAAAGCCAAAAATTTGGGTAGGAGTAAAATACATGCATTTAGAAATTGGGGAGAACTTCAGTTGGCTCCGCCTTTGTCATGGGTTTGTTGTGTGGTTCAACATTGAAAAGGGCGGAGCATGTGAGGTCACACTACATAACCAACCAATTAGAAGTTGCGTTCGTCATAACAAGGGCGGAGCCAACGGAAGTTTTCCCCGATTTCTAAATGCCTGTGACGAAAATATTCGCCATCTTACTAAGACCCAGCACTATGTCTGTGCTACTAGTTTTTATATTCATGAATCAAATATGATTTTGTATTTGACATTTATGTTTCGATAGAGGTAATAAATATTTTTTGTTTGTTTTTTTAAATTAAAAAATACCTACTTGCCATATTTTGGTTGCCATATTTAGTCTTAAGATGTTTTATGAATAGCTGATTTTCAAACTTTGATTAAATCATTCTTTTTTTCAGAAACGCAAAATTAAGAGTAAAACTAAGAAGTGTTTTAAAAACGAACTGGGTAGCTCAATCATTTAAGGGTGTTTTCATGTTGATACATTCAAAAATAAGCTTTTTATTGGTTCGGTATTAAACACGGAATTCCATAGCTTTAGAATTCTGTAAGTGAAATTGTAACGAACCACCTTCAGGGTGGTTGGCTGGGCGACTTATACTATTCTGGTTCGAGAGGAAGGGAACAAATTAATCCCTCTCGTTTTCTCACAAGTTCTTTTTTTATGAACTTTTACAGCTTAAAAGGATCTTTTAGCTGTCTGTTACGCCTCAAGCTTATGCCCGATTAAAAGCTGGTAGATCGATTAAAAGCTGGTAGATCATGTCGTCTTCTGCAGCCTCATCAAGTGTTGGTGATCCAGGTTTGTACCTGGATTGACGGCTCTTGATGACAAAATCTTAAAATACTTCGTTTGACTTATAAAAAGTAAAATAAAAACTTTAGGAACTTTTTGCACATAGTTACGGTTTATTTCCAATAATACAAACTGACTCAATCTGGCCCCAATCAGGCATAAATTCGTGCTCTCGAAAAGTGCTTTAAAGAATGCTTACTTTATACATAAAAACACGGACTTTTATACCCAAGAAGAGGATTCTGAGAGGACTTTCTTAGAATCCTCTAATTGGTAAATTAGAAGAACAAAAACCAACTGGACCCAATCAAAAAGATTGACCAGTGGTCACCAAAAATATTACTTAAGTCTTAATTGAAAAAACAAAAGGAAAATGCAACCCCATAGACTCCAATGTTGCTGCTTATCAGGACAAATCTCTCTATGTTAAGTTGTGGGACTGTGAGGAAAATGCCAGGCCCCGGCGAAGTGTGAACTTATCCAGGATATTGAAAGCAACAGCTATGCAGACCTGGGTCAACCCTTCGTATCACTGTACCGAGGGATGACAAAATTCCATGCCACTCCAACAAAAATAAATGAGTGAGCATCCTCTAGGCTTATCGTTTCAAAATACACCAGAGGATTCCATGGATAAAATAGAGGAGAATTCCATAGGGTATGGTTACGGAACTCAAAAAGGGTTGCGAGTTTGAAAATTACCAGGCTAGATGCAACTCTCATAAGATGGAATGAAGGAAAACATCATGATCTAGTGGCGACTTTTAATCAAGCACATGCCTCAGGAGTAACATATCTAAAATATACTTAAAGCTATAAAACTTCATAAAAGAGAAGAGATCACTAGAAGGGACTAGTTTGTTTCTATCTTCCCGAACAAGGGTAGAATAAGTGGCCTAGTCAACCATTTTCAGTTCATCCAAAAGAGCGAACTGATACCCAGAACAGATTCTATTTTCCTGAAGTGGCTTAATCTTATATATAAAACAAAAGTCGATAATTCTTCGCACATCATAGGCTTTTGAACAGTGAGGGCTGCCGTCATGAAATTTGCAAAGGTTATTCTTCCCGGAATTTCCGAGTTAATTCAACTATTTTCAGCTCGCTACGTCATTCCCTTCCTGAGTTTTACACCTGGTGTGTGTCTTCATGGTGAGATGTTTTGGGCCCGCCACTTTATTTTTATTTAGCGATATTTCGTTTTGGGGTTTTGAAACTTTATTGTCACCCTGTGTTTTGTGTAGCTTCTGGGCCACTTGGTACTTTTGGTTACCGATTGACCCAGATTCTATTTTTGTATTGATCTTTTCATTTTCCCCTCATGTAACTTTCACATGAGTGGGTTTTAATTGTCTTTTAATTTTGTTGTTTACATTTTCTTCTGTTATCACTTAAGTGTGATAATAGAGGATGAGTCAGGGTTTTGGCCAGATAAACCGATCCGTTGATTGGTCTATTTGGGTCTAAATCTTATTTTAACCAATCATGGTTTTGCCCTGAGAATCTGACTTATGGATTCTCAGTGTATATAAAGTGATATTTTTTGGTTTAGGGCCGATTTCTAAAATACTGTAACACTCAGTAACTTGCGATCCCGCCAAAACCATAACCAGAGGGTAAACAACTCATAGCTGTCCCTCCCTCTCTTTCTGACTCATGCTCAAGTGGCAGATTGATACTCTTAGGACCATGGTCGCTTGGACCTGGTTACACCTCGTAGGTGTACACAGGTCCAAGGTATAAAAGGACCATGTTCCTCTTTGTTCTTAGTTCACCTTTTTGCCCTGTTTTTTGTACTACGTAGATCTTTATCCGTATCACATAATGGGCTTGTGGACACACCTTTAGTATTAACATTCATTCTTGTAATCTGAGTTTCTGTACAAGAATGAATAAAGTGTTTATAATGAAAAACTGCATTGTCTATTTGTCTGGAAACTAATCCTTCTCTAGAAAAGCCGGAGACACCACAAGGCAAAAGGACACACATGATCCTGGAGGAGCTACAACATCTTCTGGTAACAAAGGAAGATGTACATCAATGGCTACCATAAGCAATGGTCACAATCCTTCTGCACCGATTACACCCCTGTGCAGAAGGATGATCACAATTGATCACCATCCGACTATTTCTATAGCTCGAATCTCTTCCGTGCGGTCACCGTACGATCAGGAGAAGAAACGAGCTATGGAAAACATTATAAGTTGGTCAAAATTATAAGGTCACATGAAGCACGTTGTTGCGTTCAGTTGTGAGGGTATACCGGTAGTAGTGGTCGTGAACCCGGTCCAACAAGCATTCAGTATTGTGGATGTGATGGGACTAGATGCCGAGATAGGATGGATATCCCGGCGTGCAGCCCCATTCATCCAATGCTTGTTGGGATGCGACCTAGAAGGTATGGCTGGACAGTTTGTGACTGAGCTATTACCAGGGGTAGACCTTCTAACAAGTCGGGTGCTGAGAAGGCGCCTGCAACTCCAAGAGATTCTTTTCGAGGAACTGCGAATCCTGGAGGAAACCCGTCTTAGGGGGACGGTCTTCGGTCCTGGATTTGGGTGGCATAACAACCAGGTGTGCTCGTGGTGGGCACACCGGTGGGCAGAGGAGTGGATGGGCTCCACTCGCACTCCACCACCGGGGAAGCCATCTGGACCCTAAGTGGTCTGGTTTGAGGGAGCAGTCCTGGCTGGCTCGACCTACCTGTTCCCGGGCAGAACAGGGAAGTTGAGAGGATTGTGGCAACCTGGAAGAGGTGCCTGAGGCGGACGTCATCACCGAAAATGGAACTGAGTTTGCACTAATCTGACTAGGGGGACAGATATGTCAGATCCCACTTCCAGCACCAGTTCCGACCGGCAAAGCACGACCACCTGAAAAACCCAACACTGACAGTTCCGATGATCCTGATACAGTACCGATTCATGTAATCGACCGGGCTCCCGCACGTATGTGGACCTCGGACGATCGAATCACCTGGCAGGACACGCTCGACGTCCTTATGACATTCGTGAGAGTAGAAAAGTGCCGTGAGAATAAAATGATAGTCGTCATGGCTCCAGGCACCCAACCATCGATGAAAGGCCACTCCTGCTGCCGAAAACTCATGAAGACGGTCTATCACCAGCTGGTAGACAGCTGTTCGCCTCAGGAAGTCAGAGATTACAATGCTAGCAACAGGAACCCGCAAATCACTGTCACAATTAATGGAAAAGTTATACAAAGGCTCGTGGACACCGGAGCTATGGGTAGCGTCATCACAGTCGCACTGCACAGGAGCACAAGTTCGAGATCGAACTGGTGCTGATCCCACCTGACGTTCAGGGTGTGGGAGGCCTGAAGATCATTATAGTGAGACAACTCGCCACGGTAGTCCAGCTAGGCACCCACACTGTGCGAAGGGAGTGATACATCGTGGAACTCTCCCATCAAGCAAAACTTCTCATTGTGATTGTGTTCCCCAACCAGCGAATCATCGAGACCTTGAGTTATGCCGGGGACTCCGTCGACGAAGCCACGCCCGCCCTTTTGGGGGCCTTCATGAACTCCATCTTCGGACTCCCTGCCTGAAGGGCATTCAGCACTAGTCGCCTCCACATCCCAGAACTGGACTCCCTCTACAGGATTGCCGTTCTGTCTGACGCCGCATGGGCCATCCTCCATAGCAAGCGATCCTCCAGGAAGATCATCGGGGACCGGGACATACATAACATCTTTCACCGGGACCTGCTGGATGACCAGGGCCAATGGCTCTCCACTGCCACCAACAATAGATGAGTCCAGTCTCCAAGGACTTATGGATCCAGGACCTTTTCCACCCTCCGCAGCATGGATAGCTGCATTTACCACATGTACTTGTGTGGTCACCACCCATCTGGGTGGTGAGTGAAAAAATAAAAAAAATAACATCCATTATCACATCCAAATCATCCACATCCACTTGTAAAAAAAAAAGGGAAAAACGTTCATTTCTTGTTTTTAGAAGTATCTCATTTCCCTGGGCATTCGTCGCTTGGCGAACTTTTAAATTTTAATTATGTTTTGTTTTCACATTGAGGGACACTGACACTTTTTGTGCCAGTGTCCTCCTAAATTTACCTCTGTACAAGGTGCGTGCACGTCCAGCCATTCTTCGCACGTGCATAACTTGACCCTTTCATCTTTTGTTGGAGTATGTGGCTGGAGTATGAGAACATTCTCCAAGCAAAGTTGGGAGGTATGTAACACCCAGTAACTTGCGATCCCGCCAAAACCATAGCCTGGGGGTCAACAACTGATAGCTGTCCCTCTCTGACTCATGCTCAAGTGGCGGATTGATACTCTTAGGACCATGGTCGCTTGGACCTGGTTACACCTTGTAGGTGTACACAGGTTCAAGGTATAAAAGGATCATGTTCCTCTTTGTTCTTAGTTCACCTTTTTGTCCTGTCTTTTTATCTATATTACATAATGGGCTCATGGACACACCTTTAATAATAACATTCATTCTTGTAATGTGAGTTTCTAGTGTTTATAATGAGAAACTGCATTGTCTATTTGTCTGGAAACTAATCCTTCTCTAGACAAGCCAGAGATACCATAAGGAGACATACAGATTCTGGAGGAGCTACAACATTTTCTGGTAACAAAGGAAGATGTACATCAATGGTGACCATAATCGATGGTCACCATCCTTCTGCACTGATTACACCCCTGCACAGAAGGATGATCACAATTGATCACCATCCGTCTATTTCTATAGCTCGAATCTCTTCCGTACGGTCACCACAGGATCAGTAGAAGAAACGAGCTATGGAAACATCATAATAAGTTGATAAAAATTATAAGGTCGTCATCAAAAGCTCACAATACTGAACCTATGCCCGATTTTGGCTAGGTTTTTTGGTTAATATTTAAAGTTATTATTGTTATTTTTATATGTTCGTTAATGCCAAGTTCTTTATTTCACTTTACGAAATAAACTCCTATTTACTTTTTAAACTACTAGTGGTGTTTTTTATTCATTATTCCACGTCGGATTATTTTCATGAATGCACCTTTCATCATTACCCTGCAGCTCTTCACTCATTTGGACACTTCAAGACTCCGAACAGGTACAAACCTGCAATGCAAGATTGTAAGCATATTCACACTATTTTCATGGCAAATTTACAGACGAAAGTCCGAGAGAAACAGAGACTAAAAACCCTCAAGACTGTGAAAGTCTTCACCTAGAGACTAGTGAGGACATTAAATAGACGTTATATTGGTCTAGTTCTCCCGGGCCGGTAGAATTAGCGATCTAGCCACTCACTATTTATACGAGTGTAAACTCGCTCATATCATTTAAAAGAGCAGATTCTACCTGGGGAAAAAGGTCTGTTACAATATATGGTGGAGGTGCGGGGTAGTTTATATAAAACTTGCTACCTCGTTTTGCCCTTGAAGAGTGTGTTGAAAAACACGAAGCAGTATTGTATTTGTGGCAATTGTATTTGTGGTCTGCTCTAATCAAAAATTTTTGATTGAGCAGACGAACTCTCTATGGTGGTCTGCCTCACTGCATGCAGTAGGCTGTTGGGATGGACGCCATTTTGGTGCCAGCAGACCTCTCACCATTGGAGTCAATTGGTAAGAGGTCAGAAGAGACCACTGTCCCCTCCAGTTGGAGTTGCCTGGAGGTATTAAGTGGTCTGGTCAGTCATTAAAATCTGGGCAGTGTGTTGTAGGCAGCAGATGCTGGAGGCCAAGGAGGCCTCCATTGTTCTTTGTTGGAGTTTGTTTTGCCTGGTGGCCATTTGGCCTTTGTTTGTATTTATGGGGTCTTGGCTGGTGGAAGTCACCAGCCAAGGTGTGTAAATAATCACTATTGTTGAAGTAAGTGTAATAAAATACGTTTATTTTTTTAATTACCTTGTGTCGTGTTGGTTATTTGGGGAGTATCGCGGGGAGAGGGAATTCTGGGAGTTCACCGTCTTTTAACTGACCTATTTCGGCCAGTACCCGTGTTGGCTCGTGGTGGAACCAGTGTTCCACCATGATATTCTCGGCATGGCGGCTTGTTTCATTGTGTCCATCGGGAGGAGGCTTCGTGGGAGCTGGCACAACCCAGGGTTAACTGTGAGGCGGCTATGAGTGTGGTCCCGTTCCTGTAAGTTTATTGTCAAAAATACACTAAACAATGATGAAAAGAAACGGAATAACTGCAAGGTTCTCCCAGCAACCCCAAGAGAGGCATCGACGTGAACGCAAACGCCTCACCAAAGAACGAGCAGAAGCTCGGGAATTATGCGAACAATGCCACGTTCTCCAAAGCACCCGTAAACAAGAGAGGGAGGATAAGCTGAGAGCCCTTGTGGAAGAGAAGTGACTCCAGGAGGAAGAGAAGCGTGCCGAAGAGGACCGCCAAGCCAAAACCTGACTAAAGATGGAAGCAGCATCTTCTGAAGCCTCTCAACGAAGTAACGAGCAGAAGATGGTCGACCGGTTTGCTGAACTCATGAAGGACGCAACTCCTGAGAGTCGAGAAGAACTCGTAAGACGGTTATGTGGAGAATCGACTCCACGCCACCTTGAACACATGTGAGAGAAATCTCAGAAATCAAAGCAAGTCACTGACATAGTCCGGGTGCAAGCTCAGGCCAGAATCTCCTGAATGGACTCCGAACATGGGACCCATGCCGTATTCTGAGAAGAATTCGCTACATCCGTTCCAAGTATACTGGATCTGAGAACACACTTCTATACATCGAAGAGTTCGAAGATATTGTGATTGCACACAAGTGGAACTCCCTGCAGAGATGCAGCCACTTTACTGGTCTCCTTCATAAGCAAGCAATCAAATGGCTTGCTCGTTTTTGCTTGGAAAATGGCAAAATAAATTGGCCTATGATGAGGAACGGAACTATTAATGAATTTCTGTTGCCTAACCAGAAAGTGAGAATGAAAAATGAGCTGTCTGCAAGGACCCAGAAGGATAATGAAACCTTCAAGGTCTATGCAGAAGATTATGCAGAGATGTATCAAAGGATACATCCGAATAATGATGATTCTTTGCTAATTTCGAGTTTGAGGAAGTCTTTACCATCTTTGAAACAGTACCTGTTTGGTGCACCTAAGCACAATCTCTACAATTTCGTAAAGTTTGCAGCCCAGACGGAGGGAGAGCTGATAGAAGAAAAGATGTTGGTCTACAAGACAACTACTTGTAACCAGCCTGCCCAGCAGCAGAAGCCTCAACAACCGAAGCAGCAACTGCAGCTACAACAAAAGAAACAACAGATATAGACCAGCAAAAATGCAGCCACATCTGAAAAGATGCAGGACACAAAAGCAAACCAAGATGGTGGATCAAGATCCCAGCAGAGAAGGGAGTCTACTGGATCACTCATCTGCTACCAGTGTCAGGAGCCTGGACACAGGGCAGTCCAGTGCCCCAATAAACTGAAACCAAATAAGGAGGAGAACAACACGACTCCATCAACTCCAGTCAATAGAGTTGATGAACTGTCGGAAACGACGATGCCCAAAACAATCTGTGCCAACAAAATCTACGTTCTGCCAAATGGAATGAAGATGGTACCTGTATTAATAAATAATCAAACCCATTATTTCCATTTCGACAACCACCAGAAGGCTTTAAACTACTAAGGGTGCCACTCACACCCAAAGTAATGATGCCCGGAAAAGATGTTAAAGAGAGTCCACAAGAAGAGGAGTCATCGAAAACTGAAAATGTTCATGTCGAGGTCCGACGGGACCGGATAACGAGAGAATCTATTGGGATGGCTGCAGTCAACTATGCAGGGATGTCTCCAGGTCTGGGTAACCTGTACCGAAATGCCGACAATGTCTTTCATTGTCTTTCAATGTCCTTCATGTCTTTCCAAGACATGAAGCAAACTTTGAAGATGGGGTCCAAATCCATACTGTCTACAAAGTCAGGAACCGGTGGAAACCACTGCAAAGTGGGGCCTGTACATCGTTTGAAAAAACGAACGATGCCAAGATTTCCAACAAAGCAGAACGAGTAGTAGTCTAAAAAGGAGCAACTCTTGCTAAAACCAAAGAAGAACAGTGTGTAGCAAAAATGAAAGTAGCTACTCTTGTTATTAAGCAGGGACAGACTGTGGCGAAAACAAAAGAAGTACCCACACTTGTTCGAAAAACTAAAGCAGAACATGGAGTAGTGAAAAAGGGAGTAGCTACACCTGTTAAGGGTTTGACTGCAAAGTCTAGTCTTCTCTGTCAGTTGCAAAACTCGTGTTGTTCAAGGACAATACAAGATGTTTGGACGAAGTTGACTGAGACAGTCACGCCTCGTGAACTTCAGGTCCAACACCAAGATGAGCAGATGGCACCTAAAGTGCGTGTGAACTTTGGAGGTTGTGAGTTAGTGATGACTGCCAATAGTGGTGCCGAAGCCTCCATCATTAGTGAATCATTAGTCAAAGACATGAAACTCGTGATGGATCCTCTACCGTTCCTGCCATCTTTGACTGGCACCGGAGGTAATCCATTGAATATCATGGGACAAGTCATCGTGTCAATCCAAGTCGCCGAGAAACTTGTGAGAAGAAAGCTGATTGTCATCAAAGGACACTGTGAAGCTTTGTTGGGGAACAACCTCGGTAAAGAACTCAACCTTTGTTTGGATAGGAACAAAAAGAAGATTTATTTTGGAGAGGAACTGTTGCTGGAGAATCCAAAATCTTAAAGACAAAGAAGAGGATATTCAAGAGAAACTCCTGAAGAAGGGGCCAGCCAAACTTTTCCTGGTCCAGAATATTGTGCTGGATCCCAAGAAAGTTGCAATCGTCAAGGTCAATGCTCCTGAGGACATACAAGAAGGTAGTCTATAGTTCATCGACTCGTGCGAAAGCACATTCCATTAGAGAGGAGTCAAGGTTTCTCCTGGGATCGTTGAAGAAAGAGGAAAATCTGTCCTTCGAGTCCAAATCTTCAACTCGTCTGGAGAGGTTATTCACTTCGAAGACAGAGAAACGATCGCAGAGATTGAGGATGCAATCACAGCTCTCGATGTACCTGTGGGCCCCTCGATTTATAAAATTGAAGCTCTGAGTGACAAAATTATCGCTAAAGACTGTCTAATTTCAGGAGTCTTAATGTCAATCTGAATCGTCCCAGAGAAGAGAAAATGGCGATTTGGAAGCTGCTCGGAGAATTTAGAGATATTTTTGCCTTAAGACATCTGACTTGAAGGAAACGAATTTAACAAAACACGTGATTGACACGAGTGAGAACCTGCTGGTTCGAGAACCGCTCCTTCGCACTTCACCTGCTCAAAGGGAGATCATGAAGGTGACAGTATGTGACATGTTGGATGCCGGCATCGTGAGCCCATCTAAGAGTCTGTACGCAAGTCCGGTGGTGATTGTTAAGAAGAAGAATGGTCAACATCGATTTTGCATCAATTACCGCAAACTCAATGCTCAGAACAAACCCGACCATTATCCTTGGCCACGGATAGATGATGCTTTCGACTCACTTTTGGGATCCACGATTTTTGCAATCCTAGATTTGATATCAGGTTATTGGCAATTTCTGGTGGAAGAAAGTGATAGAGAGAAAACGGCTTTCGTAAGCACCAATGGCGTCTATGAATTCAACAGAATCCCGTTTCGGTTAATGAATGCACCTGTAACGATGCAGTGTGCTCTTGATTTGTTACTGGCAGGCCACAAATGGGGGACCTGCCTGGTCTACTTAGATGACATTGTCATCTTTACGAAGAACTTCGAAGAGTTTCTCTGAAGATTGAAATACATCTTGACGCTCATCCGGAACGCCAATTTGAGTCTTCAGCCTAGCAAATGCTTTTTTGGAGAGGATGAAATCAATTACCTTGGACACAAGATCAGTGCCCTTGGTATTTGACCAGATGAAGAGAAGGTGCAAACCATTCAAAGATTCCCTGCACCTAAGAATGTGACTGATGTAAGAAGCTTCCTTGGAATGACCGGCTATTACAACCGTTTCATTGAGGACTACTCCAAGATTGCCAGACCTATGCAAGCCCTCATCAAGAAGGACCTGGACTTTCAATAGACTGACGACTGCGAGGTCGCTTTTAACAGTCTGAAAAAGGCTTTTTGCTCTGCTCCGATCCTAACTCTTTACGATCCGGAGGCAGAAATTTCCTTGCATACCGATGCTTGTGACTACCAAATTGGTGTCATCATTTATCAGTATCAAAAGAACGAGAAAAAACCTGGAGTTCTAGGATATTACAGCCAAAAACTCCAGGGAGCTGAACGAAACTATGGAACGACTGAAAAAGAATGTCTTGCAATCGTTTATGGCATAGAGAAAGCCATACCATATGTCTTTAACCAAAAATTTAAAGTATTTACCGATCATAAGGCCCTGTGCTATCTAAAGACAGCACAGAATCTCGATGGTCGATTGGGTAAATGGCAGATGAAACTACAACCATACGATTATGAGGTAGTTTACAAGAAAAGTAAAATGCACGTGGATGCCGACTGTGTCTCACCTTATGAGAGCAACGTTCCTGCTAATTGGAATCAGAAGAATGGAGAGATCGAAGCTCTCGAAGATCTTCACATCTTCACTGTTTACAGCAATTTTCAATGGGATCAGGAGCAATTCCTTGATGAGGAACTTCTCATCAAAGAATCACTCCAAAAAACACGATTGCATCCCTATCACAAGAAATTTGCGATAGTAGATGGCATTTTGTACCACATCAAACATGAAGAGATCGTGCCAGTACTAACCTGTACTGTTCCCCGACAACTGAGATTTCGGATTCACCAAAACAATGAAGAGAATCCAGAAGAGATTCTATTGGAAAACAATGAAAGCAGATGTCGCTGACTATGTCAGGTCGTGCCACATCTGTCAACGAACAAAACTGTTGTATCAAAAAGTACCTGGATTGCTTCAGCCAATCATTGTGGGTAAACCGACAGAGTGTAGAGAAATGGACTATGTTGGTCCTCTTCCGAAATCAATCGGAGGAGTCGAGCATATTCTGATTGCAGTAGACTATGCGACGAAGTATTGCATCGCCAAAGCAGTGGCAAGAGCAACCGCTCAGGCAGCCATTGCCTTCGTCAAAAACAAGATTGTAAATGAGTTTGGAGTTCCTCAGAAAATCATCACTGATCGATGTCCCCAATCTTTGAGTAATGAGACTCAAGTGTTTTTCGAGTCTTACACAATCCAGCACACTGCAACGACAGCCTATCATTCACAAGCTGATGGTTTGGCAGAGAACAAACCACGCTATAATGGAGGTGGCGAAACATCACTTCGATGTCCTTCAGCAACAGGCTGATTGGAAAAAGAAGTTAGGTTATTGCGGTTATGGCCTACAATCTTGTAGAGCATAACTCGACGAAGTTTTCACCTTATCGATTGATGTTCGTTCACAAGCCCAGGACCACGTTGGACAACATGATGCCACGCTCTCCTATCGTGCAACCGCCTGTGACAACCGAAGCAGAGCAGTCCATCCAGCCTTGGGTGCTGCTCGAAAGAATATTGAAGCTGCCAAGAGGTGCAGAGGAGAAACTATGATCAGAAACATCGTGTGAATCTGGACTACAAGCCGGGTCAGAAGGTGCTAATCAGAGATCATGTGCCAAAGCCAGAAATGGCTTAGAAATTAATCTGGCCATATATGGAACCTTGTCTTGTCACCAAGAAGTTAACTGATTTAGTCTACGAGATCAAGGTCGTCACTCGATCCGGTTTGACTATAAGAGACACTGTCAATGTTCAGCAAATGAGACCCTATTTCGAGGCCAATGGCCTTAGGGCTCCTCAAGCAAACTTACCTGATGACATCAAAGAAGCTGCCAGTGCCGAAGAAGAATCCGATGCTGAGGAAGATAGTATCGAAGCAGATGGACAACTTACCTGTTGAGAATACTCCAGAAGTCCATCGTGAAAAAGTTATCCGTGATGCCAGCCAAGACCCTCATCAAGATACTTCTGAAAAAGAAGAAATTCTAGGGATACCACTGGAACAACCTAAGAGTAAATGCGGGAGACCGAAGAAAACTGCTCCTAAAGAACCAGTTCGATTGGATTCCCATCTGCAAACACGTGGTGGAGAGAAGAAAAATTACACAAATGCTAATTTACCACCAAGATGGGTGAAGTGTGGCATTAAAACGGCCAAATTAGACCCAGAAGTCAAAGAGAAGCATCAGACGATGCAGAAATTCGAATTTTCCGCCTTGTGCAGCACCGCCTGGTGGGAGAAATAAAGAGAAGAGAAAAAGAGAAACCGGATGCTGTCAATAGCTCCACCTCTTTTGACCCGGAACTAAGACTTGGCAACCCCTCAGAACCACGTGGGGAAGCATCCGCCATTTTTACGCCACTTTTAAATTTGTTTTGACACGTGAAAGACAACAACATTGCTCGAAAGAAGTTTCGCGATATTCGAAATTGTCAGCCAGTGGAAAGTTTATTTCTCAGAAAGAAATGTCGCGATCATTTGAAGAATTGAGCTGCAAGGCTATGAACCTTTCCGTCTTTTGCAACGAAGACACCCTAATCCTCAAAAATGAGAAAGAAAAGAAAACCAAGGATGGAGACGCCACCATTGCAGAGCAGCCTTTGGGCAGCAATGCCCCGTCGTCTCCGAAAAGTAAGCAGGATTCGGGCAACCCTTCCAAAAAACGGAAGAGCCCTGAATCCGAAGGTGAAGATGCCAACCGAGACGACGCCACTGCCAAGAAAAACCGTCCTGGCAGTGATGCCGTGCCATCAGCATCAGAGGAAAGGCTCTAGCGAAAGGAGAATATTAGGCGTGGAAAACGAGTTGCACGACCTTATCATGTCACAACTGGATGTACCACTGACATCGAGTTCTGGCAATCCCGAGCTGGCAGGTCGCATCAATACATGTCAAAGCCAGGAGGCTTGGGGGAAACATCACTCGAGAACCAGGAAATCATGATCTCGACACCCTTCACCACCGATTTCTAAAATACTGAATCTATGCCCGATTTTGGCTAGGTTCTTTGCTTTGTGAGCCAGGTGAGCCTCATTGGCTTTGTGGGCGTCTCATGAAGTTGCTGGCCTTTGTGGGCATCATGGGTTTGGAAGGTGTTTGATCATTTCTCTCATGGGATTGATTCTTTACAAATGTATATAATTGAATCACATATTATATACATATCCATTATATACATATACAGATCCAAGGAGACTTACTTGCCTGTGCCGATGATGAGCTCCTGAAATTTTAGAGTTTCTTCTTTTACTCGGTGTCTGTGCCCCTTTTAATTAATTGCAGTTCACTCATTAACAATGCGTTTACTCAATTTTTGCTAAATTAATGCAGTTGTGCACATTTTTGTGACTGTGTATTACAAAACAATAGTGAAATTTCTGTTCTGAAGTTGTGTTTTTAAGGTGCCATGGCTGGCTGGTGATGTGGGTGCAGCCTGTGATATATCATATTACACATCCTCACCAACAAACTTTTTCAAACTTCTCCCCCTCTTCACCAATACAAACCCCTCCTCATCCCCACCCCTTCTTTTGGCCTGGACAGCTGTTGTGAATTTACAGTGTCCCATACAGGACAGCCTTAAATGGTAAATTCAAAACAATAACATTGGCAATACACACAAGTTATTGCTGCAACATCATCAATCAATCAATCACCTGGGTGTACAGAACTATAGAATCTTTCACAATGAATCCTACCACCGAGGAAACTTCCAGTTCTGATCTGGGGGCTGGCTTCATAGAAGAACAGCTGAACCTGTTTGAGGCACCCTCTACAAACTTGCTCTCAGCACTTTTTCATCATGTGGAGCACATTAGAGAAGCAACAAATCGTGTAAACAACAAGAAGAACTTGGTCTTTCAAGCTACTGATCGGGCTGAAGTTAAGGATATACTTGATTCATTGACAAAAACATTTGTTATCTTAGCGGATCGAAGTAGGGCCCTAGAAGTGAAATCATTATCCCTGGAGATGAAGGCTGCTTCCTTGGAGGCCAGAGCAGCTTCTCTGGAGGAAGAGTCATCATCATTGGCAGCCAAGGTGTGCTCACTGGAGGCACAGCTATCTGATGCAATGGACAATCACCTCAGGCAGCCTACAACACAAATACATCAAGGACCTGAAACCTCAATGCCTAGCTACTCTAGGGCACTTCAAAAAGCCTGCTCCTCATCCAGTGAACCACATCTATTAACAACAGTCTACACTTATGAAAAGCTGCCAAGTACCCGCCACCCTCAATAGGTCACATTTGCTCTGGCAATCAAATCCAAAACTACTGGGCAATCGATGGAAGAAATGAGGAAGGACCTCCGCAAAAAAATTGAACCTCCCAACGGAGGTGGGGGTTTTCGCTCAGTTCGTGTAGTGAAGTCAGGTGCACTCTTGATTGAGTGTGTTTCAAAGGAGCAGCATGTGGACTTAGTCCAACATTTTTCAGCTCTTAAGGATTACACATCTACTAGTGTGCCAAATAGACGACACCAAGACTAATTATCACAGGTGTGGACTCAGACATGGAAATGGCTAGCATAGTTGATGACCTAGCTTTCAAAAATGAAGGGGTGGTCAATAAAGTGGGAGGCCCAGAGGCTTTTTGTAAGGGCTTCACTGTATTGACCAGTCGTAAATTCCGGAACCCAACACGGATGAACATTATTGCAGAAGCCACCCCAGCAATCTTTCAGGCTTGCACCGAAGCAGGCAAGCTAAATATAGGATGGATGAGTCACCATGTTGAGGAGCTTCTTGAAGTTTCCCGGTGCTACCAATGTAATGGTTTCAGGCACATCGCTAAGAACTGCGAGACACAACAACAAAAATGCATTCGATGTGGAGGTCACCACATTGCTAAAGACTGTACGGCACTTCAAGCTGACTGCTCCAACTGCAAAAAAAGCTGGGCTCTCTCTTAGAGCACATCATAGAGCACATCACAACTAATGCAAAATGCCCAATTTATTTGGCACGCCTAGATTCGACGAAGTAACACACTGACTATGGATCGCGATAGTGGCCCCCCTCTTCCCATGATGACTATCCGTATCCTGCAGATCAACCTAGGTCGCTCAAATGTGGCTGGTGCATTGCTACAATCTACTTCTACAGACTTTGACATTGTATGCATACAAGAACCATCCACTTGGCTGACTTCTTCTAAAATAGGCCGAGCTACTCCAAGCACAAGTGTTGGAAAGGTTTTCACAATCGTTAGACCTACCTATTGGACTATGTTGGAGCTCGGTCAGTTTTCTTCGGTTAACATGGTAGTGACACTTTTTGGGGAAGGTGACACACAGTGGATACTAGCCAATGTCTACATCCCTCCAGACAATGACCCTCATGTGGCCACTATGATGACTGTTCTTGATACCTTGACTAGTATTGACCATCTGTATAACTGCCCCAAAATCATTTTAGGAGACTTTAATGCTAAACATCCAGCTTGGGGTCAATCAAAACAAATGCCAGGGGAGTAGCATGTTCATGGCTATCACATCTGTAATGATGGACGTCTTGGGCCAACCTTCTGCACACCACGTAGAAGCAGCTTCATTGATTTAACCTTTATGAAAGGCATACAGACATACTCGTGGAAGGTGCTGGATGAATTCACACACAGTGACCACCTGTATATTGACTTCCAGTTTAACCTTTCTGCACCACCTCCTAGCAACAATAACCATTTCAATTGGAGGCAGGCTGATTGGTCAACATTTGGAGAAGAAATTCATCGTGGTACCCCTGAAGCAATTGCCGACTTGACAGACATCGAGGTTTCTGCTCGTCGTTTTCAAGAGCTGTGTCTTTCAGCCTGCCACCACACTATGCAATCTACCATACGGACTCCAAAACGATATTGTGCATGGTGGAGTGCTGACCTCCAACACAATCGCTGTAAAGTACGTGCAGCCCAAAAACGGTATCAACAAGCACAACACCCTACAAGACGACAGGTGTTGCTTGCTATCTTTCGCAGAGAGCGACAAACCTTCAAGAAATGTATACTGGAGGCAAAGGCATCCTCATGGCAATCCTTCTATAACAAGGCTACTGTAGCATCTCCCTTCGGTCATCCTTATAAGATTCTGGCTGGGAAATGCAGAAGTCTCTCAGCTCCAACTTCTGTTCAGTTAGAGGATGGAAACTGGACAAAAGACAGTGATGAGTCTGCCCAAGCTTTGTTAAAAGAGTACTTCCCTCATGATGATCCTAACGAGGACACTCCAATGCAGCATGATCTCCTTATAAAGGCCTCACTTTGCCCCACAGCTCCACCAGACTTGCCTTTCACTCTAAAAGAGCTTTGTGATGTGGTCCTCAGCTTTGTGGCTGGGAAAGCACCAGGAATGGATGGTTTTCCACCTGCTGGCCTAAAGCATGTGTTCTTTGCTGCTAGTGATGAGTGGCTGTGCCTGATTAACCACTGCTATAAACAGGGCATTTTCCCCAGCATATGGAAACCTGCTCAGGTGGTATGATTGCCTAAAGGGGTGGCACACTAGTCCACCCAATCTGCCTTCTGCCGGTCTTGGGGAAGGTTCTTGATAAGCTGGTTGCATGCCGCCTCATATTTTTTCTTGAAAAACAAGGACTTCTGTCTGGAGAACAATTTGGCTTTCGTCGAGGCTGTCGTTCTATGGCAGCAATCAACTCCTATGTTCAATGGATGAGATGAACTACAAGTTGTGGGGCCATACTATTGCTGTAGCACTAGATATAAAGAATGCCTTCAACAGTGCTTGGCACCCTGCCATACTAGGTGGCTTGCATGTATCTAACTGCCCCGGGAACCTACAAAAGATGGTTGCCACATTCCTGACCGAGAGGGTGGTGCACTCAGGTACTGTACAGCTCAGGGCAACTACAGGGTGTCATCAAGGCTCATGTATGGGACCTGTGCTGTGGTTAGTATTAATGGAATCTTGGCTGGCCCACAGTCGTGCAGTATTGACTGCCAATGATCGCATACAAGCTTTTGCAGATGACTCACTTGGATTGCTCTGTGGACCTTAAGTACAAGTGCTACAAGCTAATTTTCATGCATTTTGGGCATGATGTGAAGACTGGGCATCAGCTAACAAACTCTCGTATGCTACCAGCAAGACAGTTGTTCTATTTCACCCAGCCCAGCCACTCGTACGAAAACCATATCGTCACATGGGCAACACCTTAATCAAGCCAGCAGACTCTCTGCTCTACCTGGGGGTGATGATCGACCCTTGCTTCACCTGGGGTCACCATGCATGGTACATTCAAAGAAAGGTGGGATGCATGGCAGCCAGACTGTTTTCTATATGTGGCCGTAATTGGGGTATGAGTCCTGACGTACTTCGAGCAGTGTATTTTCGTGCAGTGCTTCGCATGCTACTTTATGGGGCAGAGGTCTGGGGAAGTACGGGAACCTCAAAGAAAATTATCTGCTTACTAGACATGGCCCAGCGACCCTTTCTTCTAGCAATCACAAAAGCATACCGAACTGCACCAACACGTGCACTACAAGTGCTTTCACACTGTTTACCTGTGTCAACTCCGGCACACAGTCGCTACCAACAATGGGCTCAGCGATCAACATCTACTAGAGAACTGGACATTCCAATAGCCACCCGTGAAACTCTCCACCCAGGACTTCAACAAGCATACATTGTAGAAAAGTGGTCAACTGAACTCGTCAGTCTCAACACTAAGCGTCTACACTGATGGGTCCAAACGCGATCAGAAGGTTGGGTCTGCATTGGATGTGGTGCGGGACAATTGCGAAATTTATTCTTGGGGTTGTCGCTTGCCTGATGACTGCACGGTGTTCCAGGCAGAACTCTTTGCAATTAGGAAGGTAATCCAAATAGGAGGTGCATGCACCCCACGTGGGACATCAGCAGTAATCTGTTCAGATTCGCTTTCTGCTCTTACAGCTGTGGCTTCAGGAGACATTTCATATGCCGCTTCATATCATGCAAACTCTGTGATTACTCGATTCCACAGCTATGGGAGAAACATTCGACTGGCCTGGATCAAAGCTCATGCAGGTCACACCTGGAACGAACGGGCAGATGAACTGGCAAAAAAGTGCACTAATGCACCTAGTGAAATTCACCACAGTGCACCGTTATCAAGCTTTCGTGCCTCAGGTCGTGCCAAAGAGCTGCGGGCATGGCAAGCAATGTGGACTTTTGCCAATACATAGTGCCAAGTACATGCCTTTATCCAACATGTAGACCAGTTCCAATGCATTTTTGTAGGGGAAATTGTTTCTCTACTCAATGGTCACGGGCCATTCAATTGCTTCTTCGTAGATTCCACCTATCTACCTCGGGTGGATGTTGTCCGTGTGATGCTCTCGAGGATGATTCACTGGATCACATACTTTACCGCTGTCTTCTCCCAGGCCGGGTCATTGCACGTGATCATTTAGTTTCAGAAATTTCTAAAGTGGGTGTTGTCTGGCCTGCAATTCCATCAGTTCTCTGCAACCATATGGCAGCCCTGCGTACCTTCACAAATGAGGCAGTTTTTGCATACACCACTAGAGATGATGACAATACTGACGGCACAGACAGGAGCAACAACAGCACCAGTAGCGGATCTGGTACAGATGGCTAGTGTCTACCAACCAGACTGCCATGAACTTGTCAGCGATCTACAATTTACACTTAGTCTGACACTTGCCCTCGGGCACCCCAGTGTGTATTGTTTTCTCATTGTGTCTGTAACATAGACTGTTGTATGCCCTCGGGCATGAGTAAGCATTTGAACTTGTAAACCATTTAGTATAGGAAATTAGAGACCTACATAAAGCCTATGGGATGGTTTACTTTTACAAAAGCTCAGCCCAGCCCATGGGCTGGGGTGGGCTTGGATCATCATTTTTATGTTAAAGTCCCATGAGCCTGGTGGGCTTTGTGGGCCTGGTGGGCTTCATGGGCCAAGGCTTTTGTGGGCCTGGTGGGCTTCGTGGGCTGGGTCTGGTATAAAGTCTCATGGGCTGGGCTGGGCTGGGCTTCAATTTTTTTACACAATGTAGGTCTCTATTATGGATGAACATACATTTTAAAGGGATGAGCAGAGAGAAATAAAAGGATGAACATACTTTAATGGGATGAACATGGTTTTAAGGGGATGAACATGGTTTTAAGGGGTATGAACATGGTTTTATGGGGAGGAACATGGGTTTATGGGGATGAACAATGGTTTTAGGGGGATAAACATGGTTTAGGGGATGAATATGGTTCTAGGGGGATGAACATGGTTTTACGGGAGATGAACATGGGTTTAGGGGATGAACATGGGTTTAAGGGGGATTAACATGGGTTTAAGGGGGATGAACATGGTTTAAGGGGGATGAACATGGGTTTAAGGGGGATGAACATAGTTTTAGGGGGATGAACATGGGTTTAGGGGATGAACATGAGTTTAAGGGGGTTCATTCGCTTTAAACCAAAGTTCATCCCCCTTAAATTTCTTAACAGTGAAGATGAAAGTCAATAAAAGTTATTTCTTTTAATTGTTTACTTTACCCAAGTGAAGCCGGGCGTATATATATATATATATATATATATATATATATATATATATATATATTTATATATCCCCACTCTTCCCTATATCTTTCATTTTACTATTTGGAGTTGGTATAATTTTTCTCTTCATGATGCTTCACTAAGTTCATTGTATTGTTAGCCTATTCAATAAAAATATATAGCGTGTGTACATGTACAGTACATGTAGTCCATAAAATATTTCATTGCATTTCAGAATCAATTTCCAGTATTGGTTGTTTAATTAAAGTGACTAGATTTTTAGAGCTTTATTCTAATAAGGGCTGATGCATAACCAAAGCCTGTTGAATGTCATTTGTCGTTGTTTTGATTCATTGTTTTCATGATGGAAAGCAGTGGTCGCCAACCTTTTGGTGACCACTAAATTCAAAATTTTAAATCCTGCGGACCACTAATATGAATTTTTTTAAAAAGATAAATACGTTTGTCAAATAATGATCAGAGAACTTTCAATTTTATTAATATAAAATCTTTAAAGGTTGTAACAAAATTCTTAAAGTTAGTTTAATTATTACAAAACTAGTGGGGTAACCCGTCATAAATGACGGGAGCCAAATTCACAGGCAATTGTGCCCAGCATTAGAATTTCTTTTCCTCCGCCCTTTTATGACGTCAGACCAAGTAACAAACCAGTTAGAAATTGATGACGTTCATAAAAGGGCTGAGCAAAAGAAATTCTAATGCTGGCACAATTGCCTGTGATAAACTGTAGTTGAATTTTGCTACTATTATCCTCTCCCCTTTTTATATTTGAAAGAGAAAATAAGTTTTTCATTTTCTCTGGTGTGCGCATGCGCGTTGTTTGTTCCTTTTTTACTCCTTTCATTTCAATTTCAGTCACCCCCTCCCACTTTTTCCCCCTCCACGTTTCTCTCTTTCCTCCCCCTACACTTTCCAACCTTTTCCCACTCTCCAATTTAATATCATGGGGTTCTTGGATGGGAAGAGTTCAACATATAGTTGACCTTGAGAACAAAAAAAGTTGTTCATTTATTCATTTAAATTTATATAAATTCCGATATGCTTCAAGGTTTTTGTAGTGTTATATTCACTCACACACAAACAACCACACACACACACACATACCTGGCTTAATATATATACATGTATAATAATAATAATTAATTGAAGCTTAGAGGAGAAGAGTGTGATAGGGGAAACTGAACAGAAATGTAGCTCTCTCGCGTGCCGTATTTGACGAGAACTGTACTAGACTCTAGTACATTTCGTGAATTTAGTGCAATAGAAAGGCGAAAAGCGGACCACCGTTTGGTGACCGCTGATGCAAAATGAGAGGTTCATGGAATTGTTATTTCTACATTATTATTGCATGTTGTTAAAGAAAGTCAACAGACTGCAGTAATCCTGACAAGTCAATTGAAACAAACATTTTCTGTTAGCTTTGATTGCTCAGTTGCAATAGGAGTGACAGGCCTACAATCTATTTTATGCATTTATGACAAATTGGTTTTGCCTGTGCGTCATATTACAGCTTTTTTTTAATCAAAAAATGTTTCGGTTCTTTTCTAATGGGGGGGGTCACACTACTTAGCAAAGAGCATAGAGATATCATTCGTCCCAGTTTTTTTCCAGGACAGTCCCGGTATTCAGACCTTGGTCCAGGTGTTCTGACAAATTAAGTTCGTGATGGTAAATGTTCCGGAATTTACTTGGCTTTGTTTTTGTTGAGAAATAATTGTTGTTATTGTTATAATATATTCTTTTTCGGTATCCTAGTATAGCAGGGGTGCCCACAGGCGGGTAGTCTGGTGAGCAACTCATCATTTGTAATAAATATATAATAAAATCAGAATGGGCGAAAATCCAAATTTAATATTTTATTATTTAATTTATATTTTAAATGAAAGTAGTGGGTCTCAGCCACTGTTATACGTCATATTATAAGTCCTGTTTTTAAGACTCGCTGCGCTCGCCGGAATTGATAGCAAGCGTATACTATAAAATAATTGCTCGCTCGCTACGCTCGCAAAATAGGGAAAATGTCCTGTTTTCCAAGTTTAAAGACTTTGTTTCAAACACATCTTATGGCAATTGAAACGCATTCACAAAACGTTTGTGTAAACAATGTAAAATTCGATCATTTTAAAACTGGTGAATATTTTATTTGAAAAGTTAAAAAACTCAAAGGCTTTCAGCATTTGGTCCCGGGGGTTGAATTCTCCACTGGCTTTGGAGGGGTTTGGTACCCCTGTAGTATAGTAGGGTGTTCCTAAAATGTTCATTAAAAATTAAAATTAAGAATCCGTGAATTGCATACCCACTGAAAAGTTTATTTATAGATAGTAACCTCTAAATGCATTCTAAATTTTCTAACTTTGATTTTTTTGGGACACCCTATAGTATACCTACCTACCCATTTCCAATTTAAATAAACTATAAGCTCGTTTTAAAGGTTTTGTTGAGGTGCGTTTGTATATATATATATATATATATATATATATATATATATATATATATATATATATATATATATATATATATAATATCCCAGGTCTGTGTATCTGTCTGTCTGTCTGTTTGTCTGTCTTTCTGTCTGAAATAACGCTGTACAACCATTGAAGCACATCGGAATTTATATAAATTTAAATAAATGAAGAAATGAACAGCTTTTTTTTTTTTTCTCAAGGTCAACTATATGTTGCACGCTTCCCATCCAAGAACCCCATGATATTAAATTGGAGAGGGGGAAAGGTTGGATGGAAAGTGTAGAAGGGGGGGCGAGAGAGAAACGTGGAGGGGGGAAAAGTGGGAGGGGGTGACTGAAATTGAAATGAAATTAGTAAAAAAAAAAAAAAAAACGACGCGCATGCGCACACCAGAGAAAATGAAAAGCACATTTTCTATTTCAAATATAAAAAGGGGAGGGGATAATAGTAGCAAAATTAAACTACAGTTTATCACAGGCAATTGTGCCATAAAAACAATTAACCCTAATGGAACATTTTCCTTAAAACCATTTACCCTAATAGAACATTTGCCCTAAAACCATTTGCCCTAAAACTATTTGCCCTCAAGGAACACTTGCCCTAAAACCATTTACCCTAAAACTATTTACCCTAATAGAACATTTGCTCTAAAACAACTTGCCCTAAAACCACTTGCCCTTAAAAACATTTGCCCTAAAACTATTTGCCCTCAAAGAACATATGCCCTAAAACCAATTACTGTATATTTAGACTACTCATTAGGGGAACATCTCCTTAGGGCAAATGTTTTTTTAGGGCAAATGTCCCTTTAGGGCAAATGTCCCTTTAGGGCAAATGTCCCTTTAGGGCAAATGTCTTTTTAGGGCAAATGTCTTTTTAGGGCAATTGTCTTTTTAGGGCAAATGTCTTTTTAGGGCAAATGTCTTTTTAGGGCAAATGTCTTTTTAGGGCAAATGTCTTTTTAGGGCAAATGTCTTTTTAGGGCAAATGTCTTTTAAGGGCAAATGTCTTTTTAGGGCAAATGTCTTTTTAGGGCAAATGTCTTTTTAGGGCAAATGTCTTTTTAGGGCAAATGTCTTTTTAGGGCAAATGTCTTTAGGGCAAATGTCTTTTTAGGGCAAATGTCTTTTTAGGGCAAATGTCCCTTTAGGGCAAATGTCTTTTTAGGGCAAATGTCCCTTTAGGGCAAATGTCCCTTTAGGGCAATATCTCCCTTTAGGGCAATATCTCCCTTTAGGGCAAATGTTTCTTTAGGGTAAATTGTTTTAGGACAAAAACTTAATCAGATTGAAATTTAAATGAACAGCTTTTTTCTCATGGTCAACTTTATGTTGCACTCTCCCGATCCAAGAATCCAAACAATAGTAAGGAAAGGCAAGTAAAGACAGTAAAATACAGTCGTTTTCCCCGCCTTTTTATGAGGGCCAGCAACTTTTAATTATTTTGTTATGTCGTCTGATGTCACATGCCCCGTTCTTTTCAATTTTGAATTGGTTGTTATTTGGTCTGACGTCACATGCCCCGTTCTTTTCAATTTCCAATTGGTTGATATTTGGTCTGACAGTCATAAAGGGGCGGGGCACACGACTGTATCTCCCTGTCTTCACATACCTATAACAATATTAAGGTGCTGTTATTCCCCAATTGCCCTAACTGTTTAGGAAAGAACACAGAGGGGTAACATGTACATTGTAAGGTTCGACCCTCCCCTTTGGTTTGTTTTTTAGGTGAAACCTGGCTGGGGTGGGGTTTTGCTAGTCTGGAGGGTATGGCCTTATTTCTCTTTTAAATTAGAAAACAATATTTTTTACCTTCTGCCTTTTTGTCTTCAGATGGTCTCCTTTTGATGCAAAATTTAAATTTAATTTAAATTTATTTTAAATTTTAATTTTAGCACTCGTTAACACAAACAAGGCTTCACAGAAAACTTTATTTTTTTTTTTTTTTCACTTTAACACCAATATGCTTTAAAGAAACTTCAAATTGTTATCACTTCAACACAAATATAAATCAAAAACAAAATCCTGAATGGAAGTAATTGACTCTACCCTGACCAACAACTGAGTGTCTTCGAGAGTCTGCCACACTCTCCATTACCACTCTCTGTGAGAGTCTGCCACACTCTCCATTACCACTCTCTGTGAGAGTCTGCCACACTCTGCCTGAAAACTAAAATGTTACCTAACTATATCTTGAAATTGTGTTTTCCTTACCTCTAATTGGTTATTGGTCAATCATATGATTGACATATTACGGCATTTTGTGAATGTTATTTGATTGACATCAGTTACATTAGACAGTAATTGAAGTTAACCCTTTTAACAGGGGTCAATTTTATATTACCTTTTTTTCTAAATTATTGCATCTATATTTTCTGTCATTATTTGCAGGTGTTATATATTTCTTTATGTGATTTTAATATTTGTTAGTAGTGGTATCATATTACCTTCTTACTTTCTAATTGTTGAATTAAGTTCCTTGTTTATCCATTAAGGAGAAAAGTATCATGTTATATTAGAATACCACCTGCTATGTCCATCGTAAGTTTTTTATAAAGTTTTTCCATCGGCAGATGTTCCTACTCAAATTACATTTGTCACACTTTTTAATTGTTCGTCATTTTATTATTCCTGTTTTAATTGTTAGGTGTCTGATTTCTATTTTATTATTTCTTTCTAATGTTAGTCTTGTATGTTAGGTGTTTGTTTTCTCATTTTTTCTTTTAATAATGTTTCTTTTTTATTTTGTTTTTTCAACACCTAACATCCCTACCCCCTAAATGTTATTTACCCCTCTTAATGCCATTATGGATATCTTACTATATTCCTACATATTACTCATGCTTTTCTGGGAATTCTCTGATTTTAAATTTAAATGTTGTAATGTTTTATTCCTGCTATGCTTTTGTCAATCTTTTTGTCTGCTATCTACTTTTTCCATTTTTCTGGTTCTTTTTCAGTTCCTAGTAAATAGTGACTCTAATTCTCTCTTAACCCTTTTATGTGGTTACAAATTAAACAAACAATCACAAACAACATTTTCGTAATGGTCAGTTTTTGTTCATTTTCTGCACTTTAATGTTCTGGTCTCCACGTTGTCATCTGTTGACATACAATTTCTGGGTTGAAAGTTTTTAGTTTTATTATTTCACACACATAATGCTATTAAACACTGTCCAATTATGGCAGGCACATAGGAAATGGTTCCAGTTTTTCCCAAAAGTTTTGAAAGGTTAATGTCATCTTCGACAGTAACCATGACATTTGATGCAACACAAATGTCTGTGTTTTTGAAGGTTCACATGAGGATCTTTGAAACACCAATCGACAGTTTCATGTTGATGGTCCAAATTTTTAATGGAGACACAATTTGCCCAAAATAGGTTATGAATGGCTGATGTCTTGCCCAGATTGTCACCAAAATTTCATTAGTGTTAGTCTGCTTTTCTGAAGATTTCTCCCAGTTTATGAAGGTTTCCCATTGGAGTTTCACTTTCGATGAAGATAACACGTTCCAACTTTTGTGTGCAAACACTTTCTGTCCATAATATACTTTGATTAATTTGAATATGCATTTCAAACACTTTAACACTTGTAAGGGTGAGAGATTGGCACTTGTAATGTTTAAAACCTGTCAATTCTTGTTTTGTACCTGGCCTAAATTTCCCTGTTTTTCTATCCAGTAACTATCCTAACCTGTTCTAACCCTCCTAACATTTGTAAATGAAATTAAACACCTCTTTGGAAACATTTTTAAACAATCAATAACCTTAAACATGCAAAATACATCACATTTTCAATATTTCATAACATATGTTCAACATAAATTTAACATCATTCAATTTCCTTTTATGTGCATAAAAATCTTTCAACATAAATGTCATTAACAAAAGATTAAATACAAACAATTTTAGTCTATTATGATTATATAATTATAGTAGTTCATTCATAATTTTTCAAAATGCAACTTTCCATCTATCGTATTATTTTATTGAAAATCATACGAGGAGTACCAGTTGTCATTTTGAGCCTCAGATCCATTTTGATCTGATTTCTTTCATCATTGATCACTTTCCCACAATTTTGAAATTTTCCAATTCCAAAATTTTGCCCATAACATTTTCACTTCCATGTTGAGTTTTACTAAATTGCAGAATCATTCCAGGAATGATTTTCTCCCAATCTGTTCAACCACTTAAGTTTACTTTCATCAATATTATTTTAACATTTTTCGATTATTTTTTGTATTAATATATTTTCTTTATATTTCCATTATATATTTTCCCATTAATTTTTATATATATTTGCATTTATTACATTAGCCTCAGTAATTATTACACATATTTCCTTTTTTCACTTTTTCCCAATTAACTTTTAATTCCCCAAATCTTATTTCATTTAGGGACCATTTTACCTCTTATTTATTGTCATTTTTCAGCCTTTCCATTTGCTGAAATCTTTATTTGATGGAAACCCTTATTTTTCATTTTCAGCATATCTCATTTTTTTTTCTGATTCTAATTACTCTAGTTTCTCATTTTACTTTTATTTCAACTTCTGTTTTCTTGGAAATCTCACTTTTGACTTATCAATGGTATTTTGGGAATGGATTCTTGCTCCATTGTAATCTCTGTTTGGCTTAGACTAAGAGCACACTATGGGCATGGACTCTTGTTCCATAAATTACCCCTTTATCATTTTGACTCGCATCCATGGTTTGTAAGAATGAAATTTTTTATTTCATTTTTCAATTACCACCATATAGCCTCACCATTGACATTTCAATTGTGTTGATTCCCTGAATTCTATAGGGCTTCCTACCCCCTGGACTGTTTCATCATTTTCTTTTTCACTAAGCTTCATTTTTAACCTCTATTATTTCAACTTTAATTCACTTATTTCTTATTTTCACAATAACATTTTTTTAATTACACGGACAATCCATTGTCCAACATTAATGCTTTAATCACTATTTTATTTAAATTATCCCGGACAGTCCGTCGTCCAACATTAATGCTTTAATTACTATTTCATCTTAAATTATTCCGGACAGTCCGTTGTCCAACGTTAATGTTTTAAACCCCTATTCTTTTATCCACTTTCTGTTTTTACTCTGTTTGTAAATCATCATTGCATGATGACTGCTCTATTATTCTTTTTATTTTTGATATGCTACCTCTTTTAAGGTTTCTCTGAATATTTCTCTCCATACTTTTCATATAGGATAGCTGTATCCTTTTTTGTTTGAATTTCCAGCTGTTTAATTTTTTCCTCTATCTTTTTAAGCCTATCAGTTTCTTTATTTTTTGTTTCCATGGTATTCAAACCAAATTTAGCATTAACCAATTTTTCATTTTCCTCTTCTGCTAAAATGATTCTAATTGTTTCTTGTAAATTAGCTGGGTTTCTTGACAATACAAATCTTTTAATTCTGGGATTCAAGCCTTTTATAATTTGATTTTGGACCATACTATCCCTCATGGCTATCTGATCTGGAGTAGGATTTTCTTCTGTAAAAGCTCTACCCCGGGTTTTTACCCTTAAGATGTACTCTATTGCACTCTCAGTGCTACTTTGCTTTTCTTCTAAAAACTTCTGCATGGACACTAATTTGGGTTCTATTGGCTCAAAACGCTGAATCATTATAGCTTTTAACTCATCTAGCCTTGTTAGTTGTCTTACCTCTGGGTGATCTCTAAGAAATTCTGCTGCAGGACCCCTGCATTTTGATTTAATTAAAATAATCTGAAACACCTCTGTCCAATTAGCTATTCTAGCAATACCTTCAATCTGCTCAAACAATTCTTTGGCAGATGGACCTTTTTCATCTCCTGAAAAATATGGGATTAAGCTACTGTGTACAGGCTGATTCACATTTGGGTTGTGCCCAACACCTGAAGTGGTAGCTTCGTTGTCTTCTCGATGCTCCATGTTGTCTGCTTTCTTTCCTGTAAAGTGTCCCCTTACAAACCCCACAAAGTTTTAAAGATCCACACCCAAATATGTGTAGTCCGCTTTTCTGGGACTTATTGTATGGGAGCGTGCGTGTATGTGTGGGAGCGACCAAAAAAATTAGCACATGCACTTAAACCTACTTAAATATTACTTAATCGGCCATAAAAATTTAAAGGGTTCAAAATTTACTGCAACTATTTTAATCCCATCCAACTTTACTTATCTTTGTCAGAAAACCACATTTTAAAAAATCTAATGAGATCAACACTCTAATATTAAAAAGTTTCAAGTTTCTAATTGTAAACCATACAACAGCTTAAAAATTACAACAGTATTAACTCTTCATATTGTTCCACATCTCATACACCCATAACCCCAAATTTCTAATTTAAACTAAACTTCATTATTAAAATCTCAAAATTTTCATTAGTTTTAAATACCCAACTGCTCAATAGTTGTCATTACCTTTAAACAGTTCAGTATTTATAAACAAGCAAGTCTATAAGCCCCTAGCTTTTCATGCTTTAAGTTAACCTTGCCACAAATTAAAAGAACATCATCTAAACAATTAAAACCCCTAAAAAATTGATCCTGTTCGCAGCGCCACTTTGTTATTCCCCAATTGCCCTAACTGTTTAGGAAAGAACACAGAGGGGTAACATGTACATTGTAAGGTTCGACCCTCCCCTTTGGTTTGTTTTTTAGGTGAAACCTGGCTGGGGTGGGGTTTTGCTAGTCTGGAGGGTATGGCCTTATTTCTCTTTTAAATTAGAAAACAATATTTTTTACCTTCTGCCTTTTTGTCTTCAGATGGTCTCCTTTTGATGCAAAATTTAAATTTAATTTAAATTTATTTTAAATTTTAATTTTAGCACTCGTTAACACAAACAAGGCTTCACAGAAAACTTTATTTTTTTTTTTTTTTTCACTTTAACACCAATATGCTTTAAAGAAACTTCAAATTGTTATCACTTCAACACAAATATAAATCAAAAACAAAATCCTGAATGGAAGTAATTGACTCTACCCTGACCAACAACTGAGTGTCTTCGAGAGTCTGCCACACTCTCCATTACCACTCTCTGTGAGAGTCTGCCACACTCTCCATTACCACTCTCTGTGAGAGTCTGCCACACTCTGCCTGAAAACTAAAATGTTACCTAACTATATCTTGAAATTGTGTTTTCCTTACCTCTAATTGGTTATTGGTCAATCATATGATTGACATATTACGGCATTTTGTGAATGTTATTTGATTGACATCAGTTACATTAGACAGTAATTGAAGTTAACCCTTTTAACAGGGGTCAATTTTATATTACCTTTTTTTCTAAATTATTGCATCTATATTTTCTGTCATTATTTGCAGGTGTTATATATTTCTTTATGTGATTTTAATATTTGTTAGTAGTGGTATCATATTACCTTCTTACTTTCTAATTGTTGAATTAAGTTCCTTGTTTATCCATTAAGGAGAAAAGTATCATGTTATATTAGAATACCACCTGCTATGTCCATCGTAAGTTTTTTATAAAGTTTTTCCATCGGCAGATGTTCCTACTCAAATTACATTTGTCACACTTTTTAATTGTTCGTCATTTTATTATTCCTGTTTTAATTGTTAGGTGTCTGATTTCTATTTTATTATTTCTTTCTAATGTTAGTCTTGTATGTTAGGTGTTTGTTTTCTCATTTTTTCTTTTAATAATGTTTCTTTTTTATTTTGTTTTTTCAACACCTAACAGTGCTTATAAAAAACACAAGTGTTCAAGGCGAATTGCTTCATGACAACCGGACAGTCACACAAAAAGAAACTAGATGCTCCCGTCATTTATGACGGGTTACCCCACTAGTATATATATATATATATATATATATATATATATATATATATATATATATATATATATATACATATACATATATATATATATATATATATATATATATATATATATATATATATATATATATATATATTTATATATGCAAAAAAAATTTTTCGGTGGAAATAAACACAAAAGTTATGGCACTTTTAATGTTTTTAGTTATGATAACATACGTGTGGTTTAACCTAAATCTACCCTTGATTTGCCCCCAGACCACTCTCAATAAGCTTATTGTGACCTAGCTTAACATAGCTTAAAGTAGCCAACATTCACTCTTAAATGTATAAATACTATTTAAAATGCCATAGACCTGTATGAAAATGTTAACTTTTGCACACATTCCATTGCACGTTTTTGGTGTTTCTACTGAAAAAAAAATCATATTCGTACTCAACTCGACATATTCTTTCCAGCAACCTATAGTTTATCGAAATGTTGAGGGACACGTATACTACACGAATAAATTTGTAGGGCTAACCAAGACTTATGGAGTTTTACGTTTGCAGCGGAGGCTCTGTTCCGGAACATGTTTTTTATATTTGCTTTGTTCGTCTTTTATGCCTGCTCGAAAAACCGACAAAAAAAATCGAAAATTACCGAAAAAACTAGTATTAGTGATCATTGTAAACCTATTTAAGAATATTTCAAAGACGTAAAGCAATTTTTATTTCATTTTTTTTACATAACGTAAAGTACAGGTAAGTAAACGGAAAGTACATTATAATTATTATTCTTTTGGTAATCATGTTTGACATACTAAAATTCTAAATAGTAAATACCAATCTTATTATGCATGAAAATATGTTTTCAAACATTTTTTTAATATTTCTCGTTATTTCAATAATTTTGATTTTTTTTTTTCAATTTTTCGATACATCGAGTACAATATTTTTTTAAAAAATATCGCACGATATTTAAAAATGTATCGAAATATTGAAACGATTCGTCCAGGAGCGGAGTGGCGCGGAACTTTGTCATCTCTATGTATAACTGTACGGAGGGTTGACCCAGTTCCACGCATCTGATTTCCCCCTTTTTAGAACCACAAGGATACCAATATTTTTGTTTGGTTCACACGTCGCCGGGGCAGGGGCCTTTTCCTCCCAGTCTCACCCCTTTGCATAAAGAGATCGTCCTGATAAATTGCAACACTAGGTCTATGGGGTTGTATTTTTCGTTTGTCATTTCTTTTAGCAATGAGTCATGTTTAACATTTTTCTGACCGCAGGTCAATCGGTTTTGACTGGCTCAGTTGGTATAAGTTTTTGTAAATGACCAATTGGAGGATTCAGAATCATCTTCTTGGGTACATAAACCCGTATTATTCTGTATTAAAAGTGTTGAGAAGAAAATAAACTGTTACTACAGTATGTACAAAAAGTTGCCAAAATCTTCTATTTTATATTTTCTAAGTCAAATGAGGAACTTCACATTTTTCTGATTTAGGACCACCAATCCAGGTGCAAACCTGGAGACAACACACTAAATGGGACTAGGGAAGACTACATGATCTACCGGCTTTTAATCAGGTGCAAGCCTGGAGAGTAACTAACAGCGAAAAAGATCCTTTAAGTTGTAAAGGTTCATGAAAAAGGACTTGTGAAAGGACAGAAGGAACTATAGTTCCTTAAGATGGAAGTTTAATTATATAGTCCAGGTCTCCCTATTAAGCCAGAAGTGCGTTTTAATTAAGCATATGTTGTGTATTGTAATTTAATGTAATTTTATTTTTAAAATCAGACTTAATCCGTCAACTCATAACTGGGCAAGAAATCATTCGAAAGCAGAATGATAATATGCTGGTTATGCTCAATAGAATGTTGACAATAATGTCAAGTAAACCTCCCACTGCAGAAGTCCCTTCTGATCTACCCAAACTACCATTAGACACAGTAGATTCCTTAAACGAAATGGAGAAATATATTGAGGACAAAGAAAAATTTGGAATTTTGGTATGATAACCCGGTTTTGTTTAAAGTTCTTCCAAAATTGTTCGACCTAAAAGAACCTTTTTTAAATACAGAAATCCATATTATGCAATGTGGGGGGCTGTTCAGCAGATGACAACACTAGACGTGTGTTGTCACATTTAATGACAAACAAACTGGCAACAGAAATAAACTGGGCTGGAAGAGGAGGAAAAATTGCCTTTCGACATCTCAAGCTCAACGAAACTGTTTACGGTAATTACTAATTACATATTACTAATAGTATATGGTTTTAGTGTTAACAGACAGTATTCTTTTATTTTTTAATATAAATTAGAGAGCATCAGAGCTAACCCTTTGCTTGAAAATGTCCAAAATAAACAGATTGAGGATGTCATCAAAAGCTGGTTAAAGTATTCAGCAGACAGGTGTGGTAAGAGGCAAAAACGGGATCAAGCGCAACCTCCACCAAAGTAATGTTCATCCCGTGCTCCCGTCATAAATGACGGGAGCAAAATTCACATGCAATTGTGCCCAGCATTAGAATTTCTTTTCCTGTGCCCTTTTATGATGTCAGACCAAGTAACAAACCAATTAGAAATTAATGATGTTCATAAAAGGGCGAAGCAAAAGAAATTCTAATGCTGGGCACAACTGCCTGTGATAAATTCTAGTTTAATTTTGCTACTATTATCCCCTCCCCTTTTTATATTTGAAAGAGAAAATGATTTTTCATTTTTTCTGGTGTGCTCATGCACGTCGTTTTTTCTTTTTTTTACTCCTTTCGTTTCAATTTCAGTTTCCCCCTCCCACTTTTTCCCCCTCCACATTTCTCTCTCTCTCCCCCTCTACACTTTCCAACCTTTTCCCCTCTCCAATTTAATATCATGGGGTTCTTGGATGGGAAGGGTGCAACATATAGTTGACCTTGAGAAAAAAAGCTGTTCATTCATTTATTTAAATTTATATAAATTCTGACGTGCTTCAATGGTTGTACAGTGTTACTCTTCAGACAGATACTCAGACCTGGCATAATATATATATAATTGTAACAATTGTTTGTATTACATGACATTTTGTGGAATAAAATATTTATTTTTTATGAATCGTTGTAATCGTGTAGTGAATATGCTTTATATAAAATAATGACAAGTACTGTATATATAAACTTAAACGTTTATTCATAATATTTAAGCATTGTTATTCTTCCAATGTTAAAAATCATAGTTCGAAATCAACATTGACTCACAATTTGTATGAGTCGTTGAATAAATGTGAGGACAATTGTACCAGTAAATTAAAATAAAACATTTAATAAATGTTGAAATACAAACGTCTTCAGACGTCGATTAAACGTTGATATTCCGACATTTAATAAACGTGGGATTTAAGTCAATTAAACATTGTTATGCCGACGTTTAATCAACGTTAGATTTACACCGTCGATTCAACGTTGGATTTACAACGTCGATTAAACGTTGTTATTCCATCGTTTAATCAATGTTGGATTTACAACGTCGATTAAATGTTGTTATTCCATCGTTTAATCAACGTTGGATTTACAACGTCGATTCAACGTTGGATTTACAACGTCGATTCAACGTTGGATTTACAACGTCGATTCAACGTTGGATTTACAACGTCGATTCAACGTTGGATTTACAACGTCAATTCAACGTTGGATTTACAACGTCGATTAAACGTTGTTATTCTGACGTTTAATCAACGTTGGATTTACAACGTCGATTAAACGTTGTTATTCTGACGTTTAATCAACGTTGGATTTACAACGTCGATTAAACGTTGTTATTCTGACGTTTAATCAACGTTGGATTTACAACGTCGATTAAACGTTGTTATTCTGACGTTTAATCAACGTTGGATTTACAACGTCGATTAAACGTTGTTATTCCGACATTGAATCAACGTTGGATTTACAACGTCGATCCAACATTGGTGTTCCGACGTTGAATCAACGTTGGATTTACGACGTTGAATCAACGTTGGATTTACAACGTCGATTAAACGTTGGCGTTCCGATGTTGAATCAACGTTTTATTTTCGTTGAATACTGATACTTTCTCAACGTTGATTCAACGTTTCCTGACGTGTCATCCCAACGTTGAATCAACATCTAATTCCAACGTTGAATCAACGTATAGACTGACATTGATTCAACGTTGAATCAACGTTAGTGTGTTACCTGGGTAGTTTCTTTCCGTCCTGAACCAAAATAGAATAACTGGCCTAGCCAATCATTTTCAGCCCGCCCAGGAGAGCGAACTGAAACCTCTGAGCAAATTCTATTTCCTCCGGAAGGTGGTTTGTTACAATATCTATATATCGAAAATTTTGCCAGCCCTACAAGGGAGCCTTCCAGTTTAATAAGGCTTTTGCAATTTGGTTACCATTATATTATTAAAGACGAACATACATTACAAAAGTGTACAACTGAAATAGTTTGCAAAATACGTATTCAAAACGCATGTTATGTGCACCACCGGGCAGTGTATAAAAGTGTTTGGCACAGCGGAGCCTACAAAAACCGGTGTAGGTAGCATTTGCACCTTGGCGCCTGGGCCAGTATGTGCCTGGACATTGGCATTTCGAATTATTAGACCTACTGCATCTGAAATGCTCTCTAGGTGTTATTATATATATATTTTGCCAGGTCTGTGTGTGTGTGTGTGTGTGTGTGTGTGTGTGTGTGTGTGTGTGTGTGTGTGTGAGTGTGTGTGTGTGGAATAACATCGGAATTTATATAAATTTGAATAAATGAAGAAATGAACAGCTTTTTTTCTTTCAAGGTCAACTACTGTATATGTTGCACACTCCCCATCCAAGAACTCCATGATATTAAATTAAGAGAGGAAAGTAGTGTATAGGGAGAGAGAGAGAAAGAGAGAGAGAGAGAGAAAAAGATAAAGAGAGAGAAAAAGAGAGAGAGAAAGAAAGAGAGAAAGAAAGAGAGAGAGATAGCAAGCATAAATTTTTATGCAAAGTGTGTTTTATTTACTGCAATACCCAAATGAAAACATCCACTGGTGATGTCCAGGAATGGAGGAAAGAGAATGGAATAATATTTCGTGTCATTATGAATTTAATTGTGAAACGTGAGGTTTAGGTTTTTTTCCAAAATTGCTTTTATTCTGCATCTGTTTTTATATTACAAAAAAAAAAGAAATAGAGCTAACAGACGATAGGCACAATGTTTGCTAGCATTAACATGTTGACGTTTTAGGCAATAAAATACGCAAGTTTTAACGATTATTGTCACTAATATTATCAATTACAGGATTTTGAACCATATAATATGGGGCACAGTGTTAATAAACTCCAATAAATAAAATCCATCCCAAAGCGCTTCATATAAGTTTATAATTTGATCTGTTGTACATTGTACATGACTATGCACGCATTAGTCACATTGACACACATTAGGGCATTACCTCAAGCATGTAATTTTTTTTACTTGTGTTTGCCCCTATGGGTACATTCTGTGAGTTATGCTATTGATTTATTTTTAACATTATATTATAAACTAGTGGGATAACCCGTCATAAATGACGGGAGCAAAAGTCACAGGCAATTGTGCCCAGCATTAGAATTTCTTTTCTTCCGCCCTTTTATGATGGCAGACCAAATAATAAACCAATTAGAAATTGAAAAGGGCGGAGCATGTGACATCAAACCAAGTAACAAACCAATTAGAAATTGATGACGTTCATAATAGGGCGGAGCAAAAGAAATTCTAATGCTGGGCACAATTGCCCGTGATAAATTCTAGTTTAATTTTGCTACTATTATCCCCTCCCTGTTTTTATATTTGAAAGAGAAACTGAGCTTTTCATTTTTTTCTGGTGTGCGCATGCGCGTCGTTTATTCTTTTTTTTTTTTACTCCATTCATTTCAATTTTCGTTTCCCCCTCTCTCTTTTTTCCCCTTCAACGTTTCTCGCTCTTTCTCCCTAACCCTTCCCAACCTTTTCCCCTCTCCAATTTAATACCATGGGGTTCTTGGATGGGGAGAGCGCAACATAATGTTGACCTTGAAAAAAAAAAGCCGTTCATTTAAATTTATATAAATTCCGATTTGCTTACGCGTTTTTGTCCTTGTTTGCACAGCGTTACACATACAGGGAAAGAAAGGTAGACGGGGCTTAATATATACATATAACAAGAACGAAAGCCCGTCTTCGATGAGTGTGATAGTCTTACATAATTTCTCAGATTGAGAACATTTCGCAATATACGTGTACATTTCAAGTAAATACTTTGCTTGATCCTGGTATATAATTCTGCGTTGCGTTGAAAAAAATTAATACACAATAACTCCAGGCACGACTTGAACCAAGGACCTCTCTTTCTTTTTTAATGACTTATTTTTAATTTTAAAAATCTTTTTTGGTAATCATGGGGTAAGTCTTGAGAAATATTTTGACAAGATATTTCTTGGATTTAATGGTCTCTTAACAAATTTTGTAGCTCTACACTGTATCTTTTCTACGCTCATATATAGATGGCGTTTCTAAAGTTTGGTCTATGATGTAGGCTTCCGTATTGAATGCAGAAATTTCTCTTATGAAGAAGGATCTTGTTATAATTGGGTAAAAAGGCATTCCATTGTTTCATAACCGAGGTTTTACCACTAGGCAAGGGAGATGATGCATTAAAATAAATATTTAAAATCCAGTGTCTCATTTTGCCAAATTACCCGTGGGTTGGTTGCCACACTTGCCCCTTCAGTTTATTTGCTATTTTTCATGGTAATTTTTTGTGTTTACGATTAATTTTTTTGTGAACTTTAAAACATCTTCTGCTAATTTCTTTGTTAAAAGTAGTGTTGAACACGTGAAGATTTGAAAGAACGTGGGACTGTAGACATATTTATAAGTTATTCAGTATGTGTACCACACGGCGAAATACATATGGGCCTGAACAAAATTTTTATTTTTTTCAAAATTCAGGTCACTTTTAGTGCAAAATTCACAGGTCTATTTAAGAACCTAGATACAGCGTTTTGTTCAAAATTTCTCTGAATGTAGGCGTGCAATCGTTTTTGATTGAAAAACAGTTTTTAACGTTTTTTTCTCCAGGTTTCAAGTCACATAATAATGTAATTAATAGAAAAATAATTTCACGTGCTAACCTTATAAAAAGAAATCATCGTGAAGCCAATAGATTTATGCACGTGCTAATTATTTTGTTATTTTCTAAGTCGGTTTTAATGGGAGTTCTTCAAATGTTTGGGTGACAGTTTTTTGGTCCTATGGGACTTAACATGGAGTCAAAAAACGATCGATTTTGAACCTTGTTTAAAAATAGAAGGACCTTTCAGAATTTCGAAAAAAGAATCACCGTGAAGGCAATAAACACGTGTAAGTACGTGCTAATTTTTTTGGTTGCTCTAAATCATCTTAATGAGAGTTCTTCTAACGTTTGCGGGACTTAACATGGAGTTAAAAATTGTACGATTTTAAACGCTATTAAAAAACAGAAGGACCTTTTCAAATTTATAAAAAGGAAACACCGTGAAGCCAATACATGAAAGTATGTGCTAATTGTTTTGTTATTCTTCTAAATCGTTTTTAACGAGAGTTTTTCAAATGTTTGTGGGGCGGTTTTTGATCCAATGGAATTTAACATGGGGTTAAAAAAACGAACGATTTTGAACCTTGTTTATGAATAGAAGGACCTTGTCAAAAATTATGTAAATCGAGCACGTAAAGAACAATACGTTTTATTGCATTTTGCGCTTTAATGAATTTTAATTGAGCGAGTGTGAGGCGATTTCTTGCAGTTTTAGTAACACCATATAGTGTAACGACCCGACTTGGTCTTTGCAATGACCCCGGAAAGTTTTCTCCAACATACCTCCGCTTGACTCCCTTGGGACGGGATCCTAGCGCGAGCCAGCCCTCCTCTTGTCCGTCCGTGAACAGGGTAGCGCCGGACGGGAGTCTTCCCCGAAGATCGACGGTCGAAAGGACGACGATGGAGAATCCACGGTGAAGTCCTGATGAACCTCACAGTGGATGGCGGCACGAAGCACCAGCCAACAAGACGAATATCACGCCGAAACAGGACGGTGAAGTGCCGGTGTAAACCCCACCGGCAGCCCCCACCCTCCCCGCGGTGACTGCCCCACAATTATTATGATAAATAATAAACGTAGATATTTATTCAAAGAATAAACAATGATCAAAAACACTCACTATTAATATGCAAATCTGCTGGATGACTTATCCAGCAGAGAAGCAACAGATGAACAATCGATGTAAATCTCCTGGCTAATCCAGCCAGGAGGACGTGTATCTAGGCTCTTAACGAAATGTTACAATTTTAATAAGTAATTATGCTCATAAAATGTTGAAATTTTGAAAATATGCTTCTCAACATTCTTCATCCTATAGAGTGAAGAGGATTCATTCATACCAACCATTTTTTTCCGCAAATAGTTTCTAAGATAATATTCTTGGTTCTTGGGTCTATATCATTTGGCTAAAAGTAGGCATACCAAACTTGTACACTTACAGTAGGTTCCAATTTACAAATATAAAATACTGGTCTCATTTTTTAATTAGGACTTATTTACTTTGACCAAATTGTTTTTTGTTTTTTTCAAAAAAATTAGAACATGGCGGAGCAACAAAATTAAAATTTTTGATTGAATTGGAATGGTGAAAGTTTATACAATAAATCAGTTTGACAGTATTGTGTGTGCCAATACAATATTTACAGTACTTACTGTATGTACATATATATTCATAAATGCGAAATTACATTGAGCGATGAGTGATGGATGACTAAAGTAAACATATAGCCACATATTTATAACTGCATGCACGTCATTCATATTAGTTGTGTATGGTACATTCAAAGTATCTGCTACACATATGTTAGTGGCACAAGTTATAGCAAAAGAAATGTTAATTGTATGGTGTGGAAATATATGATTGTGATTCATTTATCATTAGTGTGTATTTAAGAAAAAATGTAAATGTAGGTGTCCAGTAATCTTTTTAATTTACTTTTTACATACATATAACACCCAGTAAGTCGTGACCCCGATAAAACACTACCCTGGTGGGTGAGTGACTCATACCTGTCTCTCCCTCCTTCTACATTTAAAACACACTTTAGGACACATGGTCACTTGGACCTGGTTACACCTCGTAGGTGTACACATGTCCAAGGTATAAAAGGACCACATTCCTCTTTGTTCTTCGTCCACAGTTTCGCTCAGCTTTTGTACTATGTTGATTACTATATCCGTATCACATCATGGGCACGTGGACGCACATTTGATATAAATGTTCATTCTTGTAATGTTCATGTTTCTGTACAAGAATGAATAAAGTGTTTGCAAAATGAAACTATGTTGTCTACTGTTCTGAAACTAATCCTTCTCTAGACAAGCCGGAGACACCATAGGGCAAGAAAGCAATCTCTTACGGAGCAGCTGATCTTCCAACAAAGGAAGATAAACTACATGTTGATCAGAAGTGGATGTTAGCCATTTTTCTGATAGATTACACCCCTACGCAGACGTACGACTACAATCCATCACTATCTGACTACTTCTGTTGCTCGAATCGTCCTCGTGTGGTTACCACGCAATCGAGGGATGAAACGATCTATAGAAAAGAGAGCATAACGAGTTGCCAAATACTTAGCCAGATTGTCAATGCTCACATACAGTATGTCGCAAACATCATTTGTTTGCATTTTCTTAATTAAAAATTTTCAGTTGTTTTTTTGTCATCGACTATAGGTATTAACAAGCCTAGGGGATTTTAATCGTGCTGCTCGCACCTTTACAAAAAAAAAACTTAGACACCATCTGTGCCAAATTAAAGGTTTCTAACTATTCTATCTACCTACCTACCTAACTATTCTATGCTTCAGAAAGTGTCGGAAAAATCTCAAAAAGTCATAAAAAATAACACTGCCTCCATATGTTTTCATTTAAAATATGAAAATACATTATTAAAGAGAAAATCATGAAGTACTGCTGCACTGGCTGTGGTTTTCTTTATACTATTGTGAGCGTACCGGCGATTTTGAGTTTTAAATCAGTAGCTCGTCTCTTCCCGTGATCGTATGGCAACCACACGAGGAAGATTGGAGTTACCAAAGTAGGCGGATGGTGATCGATTGTAGTCGTCCTCCTGAGTAGGGGTGAAATCTCTCAGAAGGATGGTTACCATCCTTACCATTCTTTCTTCTTTCATCTGAAGACGTGCTTCGTAAGGGATCCGTATGTCTTCTTGCCCTATGGTGTCTCCGACGTGTTCAGGGAAGGGTTAGTTTCCAAACATAAAGACAGCACAGGTTCTCGTTATAAACACTTTATCCATTCTTGTACAGATAGCCTTAAGACACACAAGAATGAATGTTCAGAATTAATGGTGCATCCACGTGCCCATGATGTGATACAAATATAACCGATGTACAAAAAGTTGAGCAAAAAATTGGACGAGGAACAAATAGGAACATGGTCCTTTTATACCTTACACCTGTGTACACCTACGAGGTGTAACCAGGTTCAAGTGACCATGGTCCTAAAAGTATCAATCTGCCAATTAAGTTTAAATATAGGAGGGAGGGACAGAGGTGAGTCACGCACCCCCAGGCTAGCATTCCGGGAGGATCATGACTCACTGGGTGTTACACTACATAGGTGAACCATTATGATGTCTAAACACTGCACAAACAAAAGTCATGTAAATGAATAGAGCCCCGTCTATTAGAGTGAAAGCGCAAAGAAGCACGGCACGGCACCGCTCTGGAGAAAGTTTGAAACTTCTTGAAGTCGGAATTTCGCCACGCTTCTCTGCACTTCCGCCCTGGATGGGAGAGCAGAGAAGAATTTATCAGTTTCTATATAGTTGTCCGTGCATGTAGCCCAATATACAACTCTTCGGGTGAGATATAGTTGTTTTCCTTTTGTGCAAGTTGCATGACAGGTTTGCTAGTTACATAGTGTTTGATAAAGCTGGTATTACAGTAGCAACTTTTAATGCATTAAAATGTACAATGTGTAACGTCCCACCGGACCGTTACAATAACCCGGTAAATTAACTGCAAAAACTTACCGTCAACCGGCTCCTTACGGGGACGGGACCGTACCCGTAGCCGCCTCCACACGGTGTTTTCCTCGGGACGTGTCGGCTCCAGGAGCCACCCTCGATGGACACGGACGAAAACCATGCCGCCACGCCGAGAATATCGCGGTAGAACCGTTGTTCTACCGCGAGCCGACACAGGTACCGGCCGAAACAAGTCGGTGAAAGACGGTGGAGTTTCCCCAAACCAGAAAACCCACCCCCTCGCGGTAACTCCCCAAGAAAATGACCCGGACACAAAGTAAGTGATGATAAAATAAAGTGTTTTATTACACTTACGAGGTAAATGATGATTAAGTGATGGCAGTATTAATATTTACACATTGGCTGGATCCCTTGTCCAGCCAACACCCATAAATATACAAAACGAAGGCCAAAAGGCCAAGGCACCAAAGATGATCCAGAAGCTGGACAGTGGAGGTCCTCTTGACCTCCACCCACAGGTCTAGTCTCATTCAAGTCCTACAACACACTGCCCAGATCCTGTGGTTGACTAGGCCACAGGAAACCTCCAGGCAACTCCACCTGGAGGGGACAGAGGTCACATCTGACCTCTCACTCATAGAATTCATGGTGAGAGGTCTGCTGGCACCAAAATGGCGTCCGTCCTAACAGCCTACTGTAGCTGTCAGGCAGACCACCATAGGGAAATTCGTCTGCTCACTCAAAAATTAAAATTTGAGCAGACCAGGTTGCCACAAATGTGACATGCAACTCCCTTGTTTATAGTGTGATATGACATGTAACTTGATAAAACTTTCCTTTTAACTAGTGTCAAACTCAGTCTCATTGAGTTGCACATGTTCAACTTTGATAGGGCAATGGGGACCCATTTATAATGTGTTTATCATTTTTTTTTCGTTAGGTTTTCTGCGATTATTTATCATTAAACCATTTTGTTCCGATATATTGTCTGTAAACATTTCAATTTTGTATTGCAAATGTGTATTGTTGTACATTCGGAAATGCACCCAGTGATAAATGTAATAAATATTTATACTGTGACATGTGTTTTCTTGTTGCTCTTACCATGTTTTTAAATATATTTATTTTATAATTATACAAGCTCGTATATGACTAGTTATTCCATAAATAACTGTAGACAAAACTTGGCAACAGCTTGTACAATTGATTGTATGTTTGGTATATTGTTGTCCGATCAATAGCATAGCTGGGGGGGCGGCACTTTTTTGGAGAAAAAGAAATTTTTTTTTGTCGGGATAGTAGAATTGTCTCTCTAAAAAGCAGGAATTGCAGAAACTGCAGAGCAGCAGAAAGATAAAATTATGAAATTTTCGTCGCTCGCTGCGCTCGCAGAATGTATTCTGTAATCCAGTATTATTCTTAAGGCTGGAAAACAGACTATTGTGGACAAATAAAAATTGATCTTTGATAAATAATTACTACAGGGTACTGGTTTATTTAATAATTTCATAATTAATATAAAACTAGTGGGGTAACCCGTCATAAATGACGGGAGCAAAATTCACAGGCAATTGTGCCCAGCATTAGAATTTCTTCTCCTCCGCCCTTTTATGACGTCAGACCAAGTAACAAACCAATTAGAAATTGATGACATTCATAAAAGGGCTGAGTAAAAGAAATTCTAATGCTGGGCACAATTGCCTGTGATAAACTGTAGTTTAATTTTGCTACTATTATCCCCTCCCGTTTTATATTTGAAAGAGAAAAGGAGTTTTTCATTTTCTCTGGTGTGCGCATGCGCATCGTTTGTTCCTTTTTTACTCCTTTCATTTCAATTTCAGTCACCCCCTCCCACTTTTTTCCTCTCCACGTGTCTCTATCTCCCCCCCTTCTACACTTTCCAACCTTTTCCCCTCTCCAATTTAATATCATGTGGTTCTTGGATGGGGAGTGTACAACATATAGTTGACCTTGAGAAAAAAAGCGCTTCATTTATTCATTTAAATTTATATAAATTCCGACGTGGTTCAAGGTTTTTGTCTTTGTTTGTACAGCAATAGGTCTCACACACACAGGTGGGGCTTAATATATATATATATAAAGTTATATTAACCATTTGAATCACTGGATATCGATAATATTGATTGGCCCCTCCGAGACCAGAATCCTGATTGCACCACTGATGTATATTGCGTTGTGTTTTTCGTGAGGAGAGGGTGCGGCAAACTCACGGACCGCCCTGGGTGGCACATATAGTCTACCTACGCCACTGTGTCCGATTGGCTTGTTCTGTTAATAAAAACTGGGAAAATAATTCCGTGCGAACTCAATTAACAAATTAAAATTTAACATGAGTTAGAAATTCGCGATTTTGAAATACTTTTTAAAAATATAAATGCTGCTATTTTTATATCTCGCTTCGTTTGCTGGAAATTATAAGAATAAATTGTTTTTTTTAAAAAATTTAAATCGCTGCTTTTTTGTTCCAGATGCCAGAAATCTAGCTATACCACTGCATGGCTTTATATTTGAGGCGTGCATTTCCATAATGTTGTAACTGCCACATTGGGTAAAATGCGTTTTTAATCAAAATTGGGTTGTAAACGCCTTGCTTTTTGCAGGGGAATTTTTGCTTGTCACGAAAGTGCTGTTCCTATGGTGGTAAAAAAAAATGAAGTCGAATTGTTGTACAAGTCATAACGTTGTAACAGCCAGCAGAAATTCGAGTGTCAACCTGAACAGTTACTTAGTGCCTATAACGAGGTTGTAAATGCCACTAGCGTCACTATAGTGACAATATATCAGCATATGTTGCACGTTGGCATTTACAACGTTTTGAAACTGTAGTGAGTTTTAATTTTTTTTTAAATATTCTAATACCGATTAATGATTTTTAATACATTCTCTTCATTTCTTAGCTTTCTGTAAATTTTAATTACTAATTACACTATTTTATGCCTTTAATGTAATATTTTGTAATATTTTTGAAATGCACGCTTCATTTATTATTTGATAACTTAATGTCATTACTTATTATCCATCAATATGTTTGCCATTGAATATGAATGAGGCATGTGACCGAAGCACAGCTGCAATAATGGGTGTATAATATGTGTCATAGCCACATGTTTTACTGGAAAACGTCATGTACGCTCATAAGTTCAAGTTCATAAGTTGTAGACAGTTTCAGCAAAACATGACCAATTGGCAATTATAACATACAAATTTGACATAGACAAATGCATTCCAGCCATTATCTTTGTTTATGACTTTGGCTTACTGTATAATTATATATTTGAGTTTGCTTGTAAATGTCATTCTCCTGTATGTCCCACGTAATGTCAATACGGGTAACACGTCAAAAGACTAATTTAGTGACAAAATGCCAAACATATAAATACAGCATTCTAGACGCGATTATGCTGTTCAGTTGGAAAAGTTCAGTGTTCAATCATAATTTTAAAAAAAATAGTCTTTACCATGAAGCTGAAGTTTCTAATTGGGCTTTTGGCGATTTGCAGTCAGGTAGGAGTTTTGTTATTAGTTTTGTGTTTTTGGCTAGAATTCGACAATTAGTTATTTTTTATCAATGTGATGAATTATTTGTGAGTTTCGGAACAAATCCATTCTGAAATTGCAATTTTAGATTATATTTTATTTACAATGGCATAGTTTGGCACATTGCAGGGCTGAGTTAAGTTTGAAATTGTTTGGAAAAATTACACGTGGTGATTGTCCTACAGTAAACCACAGTCCAGTGATATTCATAAAGCACTATACATGGGCAGGGTTGACCACTCTAGAAAAATTAGGCAGATTTTTGCTAGAACAGAATCATATTATTGGTCTTTTTTTGCCTACAGTTATAAGACAATGGAACTCTCTTCCTGAGGAAGTGGTGAATAGCGATAATTTTGTTTTGTGAGATTGACAATTGTATATTCATTTTGTTTTTTATATATGTGCATGTATATGTGCTTGACAATGGTTAATGCCGCATGTGGACTTTTATGTCTCTCTGCCATAGGCCTATTTGGCTGCTAGCAGAGTATATAGTAATTGTAATTGTAATAGCTGTGGATTCAACACTTTAACTTTGATTACATTATATTTTTCATTGAATACGTTAGTCAATAGCAAAACTGAGAAAGATCAATATGTGTTAAGAGGCTACATCGCAAAACTACTTTGAAAAATCTCCACAAAGAGCGCTAGCATCGTTTTTTCTATTGAGCCCATAGACCCGATATGTTAAAGAAAAAATCGTTAATTTTTAAAATACACAGTCGCGGCGGCAATGTGTTTATTTTTCATATTTAAAGTTCTCCAATATTAAGTTTTTAAAGTGCAATGTACGCCTTAAATACATGCTGATCTAGTGATAGAATGACAAAATATTGGTATGTGCGGCTCTATTTTTAAAAAAGTATTACAAAACGCTCATAAGAAGAAAAAAACATTCATTAAAATGCTCGTAAAAATACTTACCGTAAAAAACCACAAGTAAACCACAGTGAAGCCAACACACTAACGCGCGTGCTGAATTTTTTCTGTTTTTTTTTTAATTATTTTTGGTATTTTTACTAGCATCTCCTGAATAAATTAAATTTTGGCATATACAAAGTTTTTGAAATGCACGCTTCATTTATTATTTGATAACTTAATGTCATTACTTATTATCCATCAATATGTTTGCTATTGAATATAAATGAGGCATGCGACTGAAGCACAGCTGCAATAATGGGTACACAATATGTGTAACAGCCACATATGTTTTGCTCGAAAACGTCATGCAACACCTAGACAGTTTCAGCAAAAGCCAAATTTAATGACAAAAATTCCAAACATATAACATATAAACATATAACATTTGTTGTTCAGTTGGAAAAGTTCAGTGTTCAATCGCAATTTAAAAAAATGGTCTTTACTATGAAGCTGAAGTTTCTAATTGGGCTTTTGGCGATTTGCAGTCAGGTAGGAGTTTTGTTATTAGTTTTGTGTTTTTGGCTAGAATTCGACAATTAGTTATTTTTTATCAATGTGGTGAATAATTTCTGAGTTTGGGAACAGATCCATTCTGGAATTGCAGTTTTAGATTATAATTTATTTAGATGTGGATTCGTTGAATACGTTATAGTCATTTGCAAACTGAGAAAGACCAATATGTGTTAAGTGAAACCAATGGTTGATTGTAACTGGTAATAGCAAGCCAAAATGCTTAAAATTATTAAATTTAACATCATTGGGAAATTAAGCCAGTTTTTGACGAATGTGATCAATTGAGATAATATATTAAGTCACTATCAGGCTAGCAACTTCTCGTGAAACTTTTATACAAGAAGATTTGCAATGTTACATGCAACTTCAACGTTTATATTGTGAGACTAGTGGGGTAACCCGTCATAAATGACGGGAGTAAAATTCACATTCAATTGTGCGCATGTGCATCGTTTTTTCCTTTTTACTTTTTTCATTTCAATTTCAGTCACCCCCTCCCACTTTTCCTCCCTCCACGTTTCTCTCTCGCCCCCCCCCCCTTCTACATTTTCCATCCAACCTTTTCCCCTCTCCAATTTAATATCATGGGTTTCTTGGATGGGAAGGGTACAACATATAGTTGACCTTGAGAAAAAAAAAGCTGTACATGTCTTCATTTATTCAAATTTATATGAATTCCGACAGGCTTCAATGGTTGTACAGCGTTACTTCAGAGACAGAAACACATATAGATCGATACACAGACCTGGGATATTATATATATAATATGTACAAAGCCTTGTAAAGGACATGCGAGATTTTTTTAAAAAATCTCGACATGTCGACTTTATTCTCGACATGTCGACTTTTAATCTCTTTTATTCGGCCATGCTAATTATGCGATGTCGTGTGCACCGTACTCTAATAATTAAATTATTTCTGCTACAAGAGGGCGCTTGCAAAAAGATTAAGAGAATAGATATAACATTTAATTCAAAATTTTTCCGAATGTAGGCACTGAGATCGTTGTTGTTTTAAAAATTTTAACGTTTTTTTTTTCTTCACGTTTGAAGTCACATAATAATTAATAGAAAATAATTTCGCGCGTTAAGCTTATAAAAAGAAAACATCGTGAAGCCAATAGATTAATGCACGTGCTAATTTTTGTGTTATTGTTCTAAGTCGTTTTTAACGAGAGTTCTTCAAATGTTTGTGGGACGATTTTTTGGTCCAATGGGATTCAACATGGAGTTAAAAAAACGTAAGAATTTAAATGTTATTTAAAAATAGAAGGACCTTTTCAAAATTTAGAAAAAAAGAATCATCGTGAAGGCAATAAAGACGTGTAAGTACGTGCTACTTTTTTTTGGTTGTTCTAAATCATTTTAATGAGTTATTCTAACTTTTTTGGGAGGGTGTTTTGGTCCTATGGGACTTAACATGGAGCTAAAAATTTGACTAAACAGGATGTACAAAGTACAAACGTATTAAAGGTCCGTAGGGCCTATGCAAATATTGACTGGAATATTATTTAAAAGATCCTGAAACCAGCTGTGCAGCTTTATTCGTTATTTTTTTCAATATGAAGAGAAGGTCAATCTCTAATTAAGTCTAAACCAGAAGTCATCAATGCAAATTACACCATATACTGTAGGTAGCTGTTACCACAGTTATAAATCACATGAACACGGAGAACAACACATTTATTTTCACTTCAGCCAGGTCCAAATTAAGGCATTATACCAACTGAGCCTCCGCCCGCCCTGCATATAAATCACTTTTACTTGTAATATATATAGTTTGTAATAATATTCAGTGTTTTTTTTTTCATAAAATTTATCCCAAACTGAACTAGAAATTCTCTAATCGAATCATTGTCTGTTCATTTATTAACTAGAAATTTTCTAATCGATTAATCCCTGTCTGTTTTTGAATTTGAATTTGAATTTGAAAAATTACTCTGCAAGCAGCCATAAAGGCCTATGGCAGAGGGACAAGAGTCCAAGTGCAGCATAGAAATGGCATTGTCAAAACCAGAAAATATAAAACCCTATTGATATAAACCCAACAACAATTTCAAATTTTTTCCTGCACAAAATCCCCAGCAACTGTTCATTTATTGTACTCGATATGCGCTGCTAGGGGCGCAGAATGAAAAAAAAAATGGTGTTTTTCTATTTTTAAAAACTATTTCAAAATCGCGAATTTCTAACTCCTATATTAAACTCCTTTGAGTACGCGCTCGCAAGCAAAAAACAATCCGTTAAAATGCTCGTAAAAATACGTAAAAAATAATTTTAAAAACCACAAGTAAAGCACAGTGGAGCAAACACATTGGCGCACGTGCTGAATTTCTTCTGGTTTTTTAGAATTATTTTTTTAGGTATTTTTGGATGTGTTTTTTTTTGCTTACGAGCGCGTATTCAATGGAGTTTAACATAAGAGAAATTTGCGATTTTGAAATATTTTTTAAAAAATGAAAACCCCTTACAAATTTTTCGGCAATCTATCACTCGATCAGCATATATTTAAGGTGCATATTGCACTTCAAAAAATATTGGACAACTTTAAATATGAAAAATAACCATATTGCCGCCGCGACTGTGTATTTTAAAAATTAACATTTTTTTCTTTTCGAAGTAATTTTGCGATGTAGCCTCTTAAAGATATACCAGAACAGTTATTAATCATAAGCAATTATTGTCCCATCCATATGTCCCATTGATTATTGTCCCATCCACTTTGAAGTTGACGTCCTGTATATGTAAGATTCATAATCATTCATTGGGGGGAAGGGCCCCTATATTTTATTTGGCACGGTGGGCCTCCGAAAGTGTTGATTCGGGCCTGACTACGAATCCAACCCAAAAAAGAGTCTTATCAAATCCAATGAATACTAATTTCCGTAGTAGTAAACTGCGACTCACACAACCAAAAGCCAACAAAATCAAGGTACAGTGTAACAAATGTCAACATTCTCACCATTATGTTTATGTTTCAATAAAAGAAATATAGACATTCTAATAATTGCACAGTAGCGGATCTAATTTGCATGTACATATTTACATGCATTGTCAAACATATACTGTATTTTTCAAATCCCCTATATTTTCCAAGAGACAAATCTTGCTGTTTTGCATTAGATATCAATAGAATAAACTAAAATGAGCAGTGTGGGCAGACGCGTGCTGGCCATCGGGCAGCTCTGACAAATGCCAGAAGGGCCGGTGTAAAATTGGGCCGTTTTTTTTTCAAAAAATATTTTCAATCCAGTATAAAATTAAAAAAATAGTGGGTTATTTGTCTCCATACAACTGTGACACAATGACAACAAACACCTGCCTACACAGTTACTGTGTGTATAGGTGGGTGTACGACGTGGGTTTAGGCCGACGCCTTGGTGGCGCAATGGGATGATCTCCGATTGTGTTGTTGGGGGGTCCCGGGTTCGAATACCGGTATGGGCATGGCTGTTTGTGTGTATCTTCATCTTCATATGCAGACGGCAAGGGGAAACCACTGAATTTCACCTTTCCCCGAGTATGCAGCAACTTACACTTGCTGTGGAACCAGTCTGTGGACTGCACGGCCTATCATCATCATCGTGTTTTACAGGCAATTGTGCCAGTAATAGAATTTCTTTTGCCCCGCCCTTTTATGAGCGTCATCAACTTCTAATTGGTTTGCTTGCCAGAATGTTGAATTATTTAATCACTGTGAAAAATATGATATTGGACATAGGAGGTTCTTTTTGCCCAAAGTATAGAAGTAGCCCGACTGTCGTTGTTTACGATCATATAATAATTACATAAATGAAATAAATTAATATTTATTTTCTTAATACATTTTAGGTACTGTTTGCTGTGGTCCAAACTTCTAATTGGAGTCCAAGAGTATTCCCCTTTTCATTGGAAGTAGATGGAAATGACACATTCATAGAAGGAAATACTCCAAAAGATTCTTATGCTATTATACAAACTGCCTATAATATTATGGTTTCATTATCAGGGCAAACGTTTTCGGAAAACTTTCAAGCATATCTCGATGAAGTTTTCAAAAAATTTTAAATAATCTAATGTAAATTATATTTCTGTTCACTTTAATATCTTATACATGAATAAGATGATACTAATATGATTCTTTATTAATATTGAACTTTTATATTATGTTTTACTTCTGGAAATTTTATATTCTGAAAAAAAAATAGTGATTGGATATGTATGCTTTGTATATGAGAATTAGAATTATGTTTGTCTCTGTCAATAGGGCACTTGTAGCATTTGTGGTATTAGAATTGCAAATAAAGATAGAGTTAATGTAGTTAGTTAAAGATTTCAGGCCCACCCGCCGATTGGCTTTAGGCCCCACATAAAAAGTTTTATCATTTTTAAACTACTCGGTCACCGTAGATGACCAGGCATTGCATGCACACTGTGAAGATTTCGTCTGTTACTAGGTCTGAGCACCGAATGAGTTACTTCCGAAAACCGCCACTGCTGCAAAATGCACAAGGGCTTCTTTGAGTTGCTGTTCATATAGAACATCTTCTTTTTTCAATAGAGTCATGTCACTTCATAATCGCGGACTGCATTCTGGTGCACTAGAACTTAAGCACCCAATGAAACTTTTAATTTAATGGGTGCTCAGCACCCCTTGAAATTTTTCAATTTTACCCATTTCTCTAAGTTTTATACTCCTGTAGCAAGCATCTGTGGATGATATAAAGAGTAAATGTTTATACATGTTATACCATATATACACTATCTAACACGTCTATAATATCTTCGTATTATAAAACATATGCAAATTGTACAGGGTGGTGCAAGGAAACGGAAAAATTTGCAAAAGGATTTTAAGGAATGAAAGAATAATTTAAAAAAATGCATTTAATAATGAAATGTATATTCTTTATGATATGCAATTAATGAATTAATTTTACATACTATTTTTTAAAGATCACATCCTTAAAATGTAGGCCATTTCTCCTTACACATTCTGCCAGTCTTGTTTTTTTTTGGAAATTCTGCATAGCACAACTTAACACGTCAACAGGAATGTTAGCGATTTCCTCTTCAATCCTCGTTTTCAGTTCGTCAATGGTTGCAGGACGAGTGCGGTACACTAGGCTCTTGAGATATCGTCACAAAAAATCACACACTGTGAGGTTAGGGGACCTCGGAAGCCATGAAGACCGAGGAGAAATGGCCTAAACCTTAACGATTGAAGAATTTCAACGTCTATTACTTTCATTTTGCTATAAATAAAAGTATTAACAAAGTTGGATTGAGTTGCTGATATCATTGAGGTCATTTATAAACAATAGGAAAAGAAGAGGACCTATGTAACTGGATTAATGTAACATCTGGTGAAGAACACCAGATGTTACATTAATCCAGTTTAGGCCACGACACCAATTTGAACATGCTGCTGTCTGCTGGTTAGAAAAGATGATATTCATGCAACTACTTGATTGTTGATATTAATGCTGCAGTCACACTAGGCTGGTTTACAAGCCGCTGGTTGCTGCTGGCTATTAGCAGCAACAGCAAGCAGCAGCTGCTTTGGGTTCACACTTGTCCAGTCACTGCTGGTATTAGCAGTGCAAGTCATCCAATCACCATCTTGCAAAAACACAAACTCTTAACAACAACCAACCCAAGCAGTGGAGTTTCAACTACCACTAGTGCCGCTACTAGCAACAAAAAGTTCACACTAGATGGCAGCAGCAGGAAGGGAGTCACATGACCAGCTGGTAGCTGCTAAAGTTGGACATGTCCAACTTCACCAGCCGCTGTTAAAATCACTAGCCCACTGGAAAAAGCAGCTGCTAGTAGCAGTTCAGGCTATGCTACTAGAGTGCTACAACCAGCCAGCAGCAACCAGTGGCTGGGAAACTAGCCTAGTGTGTGGCAACCTGGTCTGCTCAATTTCAAATTTTTGATTGAGCAGACGAATTCCCTATGGTGGCCTGACAGCTACAGTAGGCTGTTGGGACGGACGCCATTTTGGTGCAAGCAGACCTCTCACCATTAGGTTCAATGGGTGAGAGGTCAGAAGTGACCACTGTCCACTCCAGGTGGAGTTGCCTGGAGGTATTAATTGGCCTGGTCAGCCATTAATTGAGGGCAGTGTGTTGTGGGCAGAGCTGGAGACAAGACCTGGAACTTGGATGGGGAGGCCAGGCCGACCTCTTGTGACTTCTATGTTGCCTCTTGTTGTGGCTTTTTGGCCTGTTGGCCTTTGTCTAATTTATGGTGTTTGGCTGGTCAGAATTGACCAGCCAAATATGTAATTCAACTACTGAGTAAGTGTGTAAATAAATATATGCTTTTATTTCTGTTTACTTTGTGTACGTGTCGGTTTATTTGGGGTTTTACCGCGGGAGGGTGGGTTTCCGGTTTGGGGAAAACACCACCGTCCATCACCGTCTTTTATCAGCCGGTAAATCGTGTTGGTTTGCGGTAGAACTGGAGTTCTACCGCGATATTCTTGGTGTGGCAGCGTGGTCTTTCGTCCGTGTCCGTCGAGGGAGCTCCGCGTCGACACCACCTAAGGATACGAGTGTGATCCCATCCCCACGTCGGAGCTTGCTGCTCGGTAAGTTTTGCGTTTTTACCGGGTGGTTATTGTGACGGTCCAGTCGGGACATTACAAGTGTGACTGCACTATAAGTGATGCTGTGACAACCTGGTCGTCACCTACCACCAATTTGGGTGGTACAGACAAAACCCTTGTGGCTGTCTTCTCATTGTATTGTATGCAATGGCAGATCGCGATGTTATGTCCAGTCTGGACCTCTCTCATGGAAACGAGTGCGTTACCAACTTACGAAGATGAGTTTTATTCACCTATGAATGAAACATTCATAGGTGCTGCACCAGGGGACATCCCGGAGGAATGATGTTACCTTGCCTGGGTATAAAGGTGAATATCCAGGCTGTTATGGGGAGAAGTGGTGGACCTGGAATTGGTATGACCAAATGCTCAACTCTGGTTGGCTACCTTGAGTATGCCACGTGGGCAGTTTCTTTTATTGTTTTATATAATGTTTGTTTCCAGCTAGCCAAAGCATGGCCAGCTGCAACCTGTAAATAGTACTTTGAGTGTAAGTTTTAATAAACATTCTAAATCATATTTATTTTGTCTGGGTCAGTACTTTGGGGGAAGTATTTGTATTTGGTTGTGACCTTCACCTCTTGAACCACATACACTTTTTCCGAGAACAGTTCGGACCGATCCCCGACATTTATCAGGCACAGGTATTTTATGACTGGTAGTCACTGTTTTCGACTGGTGAAACTCGGTGGGGATCCCCGACATTTATCAGGCACAGGTATTTTATGACTGGTAGTCACTGTTTTCGACTGGTGAAACTCGGTGGGGGGCTCTGACCTACGTCAAACTGTTTTGCTACCAATTTCATCATTGGACACTTTACGGTATGATCCCACCTGGCCGAGGAGTCCATCTAAGCAATCAAAAGCCTTTGCAAAGTTCAAAAATATTAAACCAAATTCGGTCAGATTATCCAGTTTTGACCAATGTCTTGTAAAAAGGGCTAATTGAGTGTTACATGATGAACCTTTTCGAAAGCCATGCTGATTTCCATTGATATATGTTCGAGCTTTACAAATGGTTGAACCTGTTAAACTTATAATTTATACTGTATTAAAAATATTTTTCAATCTTTAAAAAATTGTCCCCACTTTACCTGTAAAATGTCATCTATGGTTTGTACATCACTGGAAAAGAAATGAAATGGACTTTCACGTAGCAGAATTAGTATTTTTGTACTTGGAACACCATAGGGCGAAAATTGGAGTCAAAGGTCACCAAAATTTGTATTTTTCAAAGTTTAGGTTAATTTTTTATTACGTAGCAGTCATAGTTCTATCAAAGTAATAGTGTCACATACCGTGACATATACGTCACATATACGTGTAGACCCAAGTGCATAATTGCAAAAAATGTAAACTCTGACCTTTGACCCCAAAATGGCCTAAAATGGGTTCAGATTTGACCAAAATGCTAAACATTGACCATGTAATTTGACATCCTAAATTTTAAAATTATGAAAAGATGATTAAGAACTGTTTTAAGACATTTTTATGAGCTATCAACATTGTTCTATATTTAGTAGTTTTTTGCATTTGCATCATTTTCAGCTGAACAGTGAAACTTCAAAGGGCCAATTCTCCAAAAATTATGGCCTGATTTAAAAACCAAAAAATTAGACTATTTTTTATGTTTTGTGATTTCTAACATGAATATCTGAGATGACTGAGATAACCCTTGTGTCCATTAGTGTGGAATAGCTCATCACTCAAACTAAGCTTTTTAAACAGGTCAACATGAAAATACCTGTGATTGAGCTACTCTACTAGTTTTTAAAACCCTTTCAAGTTTCTCTTAATTTTGCACCTGAATGACAGAATAATCATACATAGTTTTAAAAGCTGCTGACTGCTGTAACAGTGCCGTTTGACTCTTAGTAAACAATCATATACTTCAATATATAGCTACTTGCTACTCAACTCACGTTTTTTTTCGTCTCGCGGTTTTTTTAAAATTCGAGGTGTTTCTTAGAAAAGTTTAGTTGTACACTCAGATAATCTTGTAGGGTTTCGCCTGCTGTACACGCTGGTGAAATTGGTTTGAAAATTGGAGCAGTAGTTTGGAAGTTATTGTAGATTTTCCAAAAGCGCCGTTTTTGTTTGTTCTTTGTTAGGGACGCCACGTGTCGGTTTCTACATTATTTAGGAGGTTTATTTCAATAGGCGGATTTTCTTTATGTTTTCTAAATGTATTACATAATTTTGTTTATGTAATCTAGTAGTATTTCGCCTGCTGAACATGCTGAACATTGGTTTGAGAGATATCAACGTTTTGCCAAAAAACGCTAATTTTTCATTGTTTTGCATTGAAGACGCCATACTGGATTTCTGTTTGGAGAAGCAATACTAGATAAGTACAAATCAAACTTCTTAAATTTCTCTTATTGCCATTTTATTTTGAATCTAGTTTCTAATTCAGAGTTTTTAGGAACTAAATTTGTTAGAAAGTTAGAGTTGGGAGACTAGTTGAAAGTTAAGGTTGGGAAACAGGTAGAGTCTGGGAAACAGGTTGAGTCTAGGAAGGGTGTTGAAGATGAGTTGGGGAGAAGGTGGTGCAGCTTGAGGTAGAGGTGGCTTGGCTGAGGGAGAGGCTGGCTGTGTTTGAGTCACAGCCATGCTCTTCTCATAGCAGGGAATCTGTACCTTTTGCTACACCCCTTAAGCATAATACTGGGGGTGTAGGCTGGGGAGTTGTTTTAGGAAAAGAGAGAAGAAAGGTTAGGCCAGCTGTAGCTTCAGAATGTACTCCAGTACAAGTTTAATGTTTTTAGGGAATTATCAGTGGGATCTGTGGAGGTAGTTGAAAGAGTAAATGTAAAGCAGTGGTGCAAGGGGTCTGGAAAGTCTAAGAAAGCAAGTGTAAGGAATGCAAATACAGCTCAGGAGGGTGTTAGCAAGGGTAAGAAGGGTGTTAATAAGGGTTAAAAAAATGATGCTAGACAGGGTAAGAAGAATGTTAGTAAGGCTGGGGAATGAAATGAGGGTGGGGTTATTTTCAAAGGGGTGCAGAGCAGATCAGTAATTTTTGTAGGTGATAGTAATGTCAAAAAGCTTGATAAGTGGGTGGTGGGTGAAGATAGAGGAAAAGTTAGTGTAGCTTGTTTACCAGGGGCTCAGATTAAAGATGTTAAGGAATGTATCAAGAGAATGGTATGTGGGGAAAAAGCAGAGGAGGTCTTAGTTGTTCTGCAAGTGGGGACTAATGATGTGTGTAGACAGTTTGGAGGGGAAGTTTTAGATGGGCTAGCTGACTTATCAAAGCATACTTTACGTTGTAGGGCCGGAATTACTGTTAAAGTTAGTGCTATTCCTGAGAGGTGGGATAGGGGGGATATAGTTACTCATAAGGCATGTTATGTAAATGATAGATTAACTGAAGCATGTAGTAAGGTGGGGGCCCAGGTAATAGACTGGAGGGAAGCTATGCTCAATTTTGGGGGTTCCTGGAGCAGGGATGAGGTTAATTTAAATTACAGGGCTGGTAGAATTGTGGGTAAAAAGATAGGTGATTTTCTTAAGCATTTTTAGGGTAAGGTTTTGGGGTTTAGGTGCAATAGCTTTAGGTGGATTGATACTAATATGAATGCTCCACAGCTTGTTGCTGGGAGCAATAGTTCCTTTGTTTCAAGTATCATTTCTTCAAACACTGTCCAGGAAGGTAATCATTTAGAAAAACCCACTCCAGCCATACCTTCACGTGTAATGCGTTCCTGAGTTGATTGCAGCAGTAGAGGAGACTGGTTGCAATATAATTCGTGGTACAGAGTCATGGCTTGATGATACTGTTAATAATGGAGAAATATTTCCAGATAGTTTCACAGTGTACCGTAGAGACAGGGTTGGTCGGTTTGGGAGTGGGGTTTTCATAGCTATTTCACAAATATTTCATAGTCACAGGAAACAAGTTTTGAAACAGACTGCAAAATAGTATGTTGTAGTTTAAGGCTAAAGAATGGTAAAAAGGTTTTTTATATTCTTTCTATCGGCCACCGGGATCCTCCATGGCAGATATCACTAGTGTAAGAACTTTGGACACTCATTGTAAATACCATAGCCCAACCATTATTTTAGGAGGTGATGTAAATTTTCCAATCATCAACTGGGAAATGCATATGGTGACCAGTGGCAGTGACGGGCCATTAGCAGTTTCATTTTTAGACAGTATGAATGCTTAGTCTATGGAACAGGTTGTAACTAAACCAACCAGAAATGACACAATTCTTGATGTAGTACTGACTACCTCACTCAGTGAACGACATTTCTTTCTCCCCTCTCCTCTCATGTGTGTTTGCTTCAAGGTTTTTGTCCTTGTTTGTACAGTGTTACACACAGAATTGTCAGAATTGTCTTTATATGGTATTTTTCCAAAGTTTGCATATTTGTGTGAATTGCATTTTAATTAACTTTTAATATTATACAAATCCTAACAGAGAGGTGAAGTGGGGACCCAGCAGATGTGTTCACAAATTTCAAGAAGAGTGGACAACAAAAAACCCACTGACTCTAACTTGTTGTCTTCGATGCACCAAAAAAACAGGCAGAACCAGAAAAAAGGTAAGACCAGGATACATATTACATAGAGGCCTAACATTATGTTTAATTACCAAAGGCTCCTCCCACATGCCCAACATACTGATTTATAGCTTAAACCTCATCCTATACCTTCAGTGGCTGGGAGGGCCGAATCCTGAACCCAATAGGTGCTGGCTGATAGGGGAAAGATTACATTTATCTCATAATACAGGTCCCATTTGCCAAATTTACAGGTTTCTTTTTTTAAAGTGTTCTTGATTTTCACTATTTTTAATGTGCTTCTTTATTGGTTCTTGTGTGTCACATGATGTGTCAAGCACGTATGACTCAATGATGGATATTTTTCATTCAGATTGCTAGTTTGTTATAGCAAACAAGGGTGTGTTCAGATGCATTCAGAGCTCATGCAAATATTCTATTTAATTCAACTCAGTACACCTGCAATTAGCTCATGAGCCATGTGGCATGCGGAGATAATTTCCAGTCATAAGTGGTTGTAATTTAGACAAGGTTTAGACGTCATTGTCAAATTGAATTCGTCCTATAACAAAACCATGTGCTGGAAGAGACTTCCTTGGTCTAAATACATTTGGAAAAGAAGACCACGAATATGCATCAGTCCTAGCTTTTACTTCTTTAAAAAGCACTGTATTGCCTTGTCTACTTACTGTATATGGGGGTTTCTAGTAAGAATTCCATCTAGCAATGTTCTGTTCTCTAGTTCTCTGCCTCACTGGTGGATGGCTCTGGATGAAAAGGGCAGAGTCAGTGGCAGTGAGGAACTATGTTGAGTGAAGAAAAGAGGTCCATAGGTGGTGCTGTGGTGGCCACTTCTGGTTGTAGAATTTATTGCACACAAAAAGAGAGAAAATTCGAAAGAGAAAGAAATTTTCTCCAAAAAGAAACTTCACCAGGGGCGTGCAAGTGCAGGCCCTTTGGAAGAGAAGAGAGAAGAGAACAAAAAGAGAAAAGAAGATACAACAAAGTGTTCACATGGAGTGGAAAACCTCTCCATTGGCACTTTTTGAAGAGTGTCCAGTCAATCCAATATGGCGGCCGGTGCTTCAATGGTGTCCAATGAAGAAGTTCATGTGAAGATCCATTAAGGCGATGATGGTGAGTTTTGAAGATGATGACTTGGGACATAGAGGGTCTCAAGGGAAGCACAATGAAAGAACGAAATAACAAAAGAAAAAGGGGGACAAGAGAGTCCCACGTGGCTAGATAAAAGTGTGTTTTAGCTTGTAAGCCCCTAACAGTGATACGGAGTTAGGACGAAAAGTTGCTTGGAAAATTAAAAATGAAGAGTGAAGATAATAGGCACATTTAAAAGACACACACGTCTTTTGAAGGCATATTAATAGTTGGAAAGACAAGTAGCTGAGATCTGTTTGCTTACCTTACAATGATACGAAGTTTCGGCTAAGCAAACTCCTCTTGGAGATTAAAAAGAATTTGCTTGAAGTGTTGCCCACCTACCAACCAATGATATGGAGGAGGGTCAAGTGGGTTTCATCTCGAAATATAAAGAAGAGTGTAGAAACATATAAAACAAAAACATGAACGGAAACACGTGTGTCCATAACAGTTGCCTCCATGTTCCCCCAAGTGCTAAGTGGATGGCAGACAAAAGTTCTTTCTCCACATGTCTCTCTGGACAGGACACAGAATCGTGCGGTTGACCTGTGATGTGTGTATTCACAGAGTCTCTTTCAACACTCGGTTCCACAGATTTGGCGCTACGCGGTCGACCATTGATGTGAACGCTGGTCTTTTTCAACACGTGGCTCCTACATAAAAAGGTCGGATGATGGATCGTGAGGCACAATCACGAAACTTTGGACAAAGGACGGCTTCTGTAGACAGGTCGGAGAAGGCAAACCGAGGCATACCCCGCACCTCCACCAAATGTGAGCTTTTGACATCGACCTTATATTTTTACCCAACTTATGATGATGATTTCTATAGCTCATTTCTTCTCTGTAACGTGTGTTGCCCGCACAGAGAGCAGATTCAAGCTATAGAAAGAGTCGGATGGAGTTAGATTACAATCATCCGTCTGCATGGGGGTGAAATCGATGCAGAAGGATGGTGGCCATCTGTCTCTCTCTCTCTGGTCGACACTGATATACATCTTCTCCTGTCGTGGTTACCAAAAAAGAAGATGTTGTAGCTGCTTCCAGGATCGTATGCTTCCTTGCTCTATGGTGTCTCTAGCCTCTGTAGAGAAGTTATTAGTTACCAAACATAAAGACAATGATGCTTTCCATTATAACGCTTCATTCATCCTTATCTGGAAATACAAAGTTTACAAGGATGAACTTATGAATAGTAAAGGTGCGTCCTCATGCCCATGATGTGATACGGATAAAGATCTACGTAGTACAAATTAGAGCAAAGACAAGGACGAGGAACACGGTCCTTTTATACCTTGGACCTGTGTACACCTGCGAGGTGTAACCAGGTCCAAGTGACCATGGTTCTAAGTGTATCACTCCGCCACTTTTATATGTGTCAGAAGTGTGAGTCAGAGAGGAGAGAGGGACAAACGGGAGTTGTTTACCCCCAGGCTATGGTTTTGGCGGGAGCGGGAGTAACTGGGTGTTACAGATTTATAAATATTATATATATGTATATTAACCCCATCTTTCTGTGTTTCTTTTTATCAATGAGTAACACTGCACAAAGAATTAAGGACAAAACCTTGAATCACGTCGGAATTTATATAAATTTAAATGAATAAATGAACCGCTTTTTTTCTCAACGTCAACTATATGTTGCACACTCCCCATCCAAGAATCCCATGATATTAAATTGGAGAGGGGAAAAGGTTGGAAAGTGTAGAGGGGGAGAGAGAGAAACGTGGAGGGGGAAAAAGTTGTAGGGGGTGACTGAAATTGAAATGAAAGGAGTAAAAAAGGAACAAACGACGTGCATGTGCACACCAGAGAAAATGAAAACCTCATTTTCTCTTTCAAATATAAAAAGGGGAGGGGGTAATAGTAGCAAAATTAAACTACAGTTTATCACAGGCAATTCTGCCCAGCATTAGAATTTCTTTTGCTCCGCCCTTTTATGAACGTCATCAATTTCTAATTGGATTTGTTACTTGGTCTGACCGTATAAAAGGGCGGAGGAAAAGAAATTCTATGCTGGGTACAATTGCCTGTGAATTTTGCTCCCGTCATTTATGACGGGTTACCCCACTAGTTATAAATATATTAAGCCCCGTCTATCTTTCTTTCCCTGTATGTGTAACGCTCTGCAAACAAGGAGAAAAACGCGTAAGCACATCCGTATTTATATAAATTTAAATGAACTGTTTTTTTTCTCAAGGTCAACATTATGTTCCGCTCTCCCCATCCAAGAACTCCATGATATTAAATTGGAGACGGGAGGGTGAAAGGGGAGGGGAGAGAGAGAAAACGTGGAGGGGGAAATGGGGGAGGGGAAACTGAAATTGAAGTGAAAGGAGTAAGGGTAGGTTCATACTCCAAACTTTGCTAAGATTTTGCAAGCTTTGAAGCATGTAAAATTAGTTCCCCAAAGCTTAGCTTGTTCATACAAACACATGGTCTTGCACGCTTCACTGCATTTTCTAACCTTTATACCCTATAAAACAGATATATACGAAATAATTGAACACTTTTCCTTTCTGGAAGAAAAAAAAGGTGACTTGTTCACCCCATTTGTGTATCCGTTTCATGATTGGTGCTTTGAGTTGCTAAGTTTTGAAAAGTTGAACAATTTCAAAGCTAGCTTCATGCTCTGGCGTAGGCAAAAACCTGAAGCTCTGACGTCATTCTTGAAGCTTCGCAGGCTGCTTTGCCGCTTAGCAAGTCAGTATAAACCAACCCTAATAAAAGGAACAAACTACGCACAGGTCTATACGCATAGGTCTATGTGGTTGAAACTTTTTATTGTAAGTTTGTTTTTATTGAAGATGAATTATTGTCTATATTTTTGGTGACTACTGGTCAATCATGTTGATTGGCCAGTTTGGTTTTTACTAATGAATGATGTTACTGTAATTAAACTGAAATTATATTTAAAAAAGTTGCCGAAGTCTTATTTTATCTTTTTGAGGCCAAACGAAGGACTTTTGCCATCTAGCACTGTCAACCCAGGTGTAAACCTGGATCTCCAGCACTAGATGAAACTTCAGAGGACAACAAGCTCAGTCAGCTTTTTACAGGCGAAAGCCCGAGGAGTAGCAGACAACAAAAGTTTCTTAAAACTGTAAAGGTTCTTGTGAGAGGAACTTGTGAGGAAAGGAACGGGATTAATTTGTTCCCTTCCTCCTGAACCAGAATAGGATTAGTGGACTAGCCAACCACTTTTTGACCGCTCGAAAGAGAGTAACGATACTTTTTGACAATTCTATTCACCCCCTGAACGTGGTTTGTTACAATAGTAGTAAAATTAAACTAGAATTTATCACAGGCAATTGTGCCCAGCATTAGAATTTCTTTTGCTCCGCCCTTTTACGAACTTCATCAATTTCTAATTGGTTTGTTACTTTGTCTGATGTCACATGCTCCGCCCTTTTCAATTTCTAATTGGTTTGTTACTTGGTCTGACGTCATAAAAGGGCGGAGGATACCAAAAGCAGTCATATGGAGTTCCACCTTAATTCTTCTTGTGACTAAATACAAGTATATAATTCTGTCACTGCAAGATACAATCAAACTTAAATTACATAATTTATTTAGAATTGATTGATTTTATACACATCTTTGTAACAGTAGTAAAGTAGAAAATGCAGACGAAGCAGCTTTATTCTAGCATGACGAAAAATTGTATCGGAATTCGTGAATGGAACAAACCTGTACAATTTACACATCTAATAACAGTTCTATTAACTCATATCTCTAAATGTTATTCTATGATATATAATAGACTTTGCATCGTGAATTGTTGGGGAAATACACTTTTCTAAGTGATCAGTGAACGCAGGATGTTTTTCCATTGTCTCCATAATGGTATCTAGAAAGAAAACAAAAAGTTATAACTTTGCGAAGCAAGCATATTACCAAAAATTACATTGATGGGTCGAAATAAAAATTTGTTGTCAACTTTGTTGCCAAAAAATGTTGTCACCTCACGTTTTCAGAATTCCTAATTCATACACATGTATTCTGTATTCATACTCAACTTAATACAACCTTTAAATCAACTCGAGGGCCGTGGCAGGTGAGATAAAATTCAAAAATCAAAGCCATAGTATGAGCGTACTTTGATATGAATAGGGAATACTACATGTAAACTGAGGTGACAACATCAAAATTCGAGTAGAGGAGTATACTTTGGTTTTTTTCATTGCTAATGTCTGTTGTTTGGTGGCGCATCTATCTGATATATAGTTTATTTATATGAAAACTGATTTTTAATTTTTTAAATTATATATTTTAATTAAAAAGCTTCTGAGGCTCCTCAGAAGCCATTCTAAACTGGAATGACCCAGGAAGCCTTTCTAAACTGTGTATCCTCTGGAACTTTTCTAAAGTACTCCCTAAGCATATACACTTTTCAAACTTCTCGAACTTCTCGAAATTGGGTTTCTCTCGAGAGCCTCCCCCCCTGTAACTGGAATGTCAATTGGCGTATACCAAAATGTAACAGCTGCTTAGATTTCAAACGTGTTTTCGTGTTTGGTGTTATACTGAAAAAAAAAATCTTGCTCATTTTTGTGGCACGCTTCGCTCGCCATGGGACAAAAACAATATTCGGCGGGTGCTGTGCTCCGATGCCGGATTTTGCCGACGTAGAATTTTAGAGCCAGTACGTTCTTGCTTGTCGTACGATACGGTGCAGTTTTGCACGGAACATATCGCATTGCAGTATAACCACTTTTATTAATTTTGATGTGCTTACTTGTCAGACAATGCTGATGCACCGTAACTATACGCACTAATTAGAGCTCAATAAATAGTTTCTAAAATCAAATTGTTGAATATAATATAATTCTCATTATTAATTATGAGTTGATTTTTTATGTAATGGAATTTAGATATTTCAATAAATTCAATAATTAAACACGATATACTGTATATCTCTACCTGAACAGCTTGCAAGAAACACCGACATACCAAGTTCATCGTACTCTTTGATAATCTACAATAAGAATAAGAATTGCATAAGCATCAGATCGTAGTAGTAATTTATTACAGCCTAGCAGGTGTAAATTACAATGCATAGTGTTTATAAACAGAAATTAGTTTATGCATGTTTAAGAAAATTATATATGGTCAAGCAATGTCCCAAACCACAGTCTTGTGATATAAGTAAAGCATTGTATGTGGAAAGGGGACAAGTATTTAGAAATCGGGACGAACATAAGTTGGCTCCGCCCTTTTTATGACGACCAGCAACTTCTAATTGGTTTGTTGTGTGGTTCGACGTTGAAAAGGGCGGAGCTTGTGACGTCAGACTACATAATCAACTAATTAGAAGTTGCGTTCGTCATAAAAAGGGCGGAGCCAACTTATGTTCGTCCCGATTTCTAAATGCCTTTGGAAAGGGCAATTGGAGAAATTTAGAGAAAATTAGAAGAAAATTAGAGAGATTTTTGCCAAGACTAATTAAGCGGAGGACACACATACGGAAAATCAGCCAAGAATATAAGGCCAGAAAAGAATTTTCGAAAGAATTTCAAATTCTGGCCGATTTTCTTCGTAAGTTCGTAAGAAAAAAAAGTTGAGATTGGTTCAACTTTTTCTTTGCACAGAATCTTGTTTTAATATTCTGACCAATTAGAGCAGCTCAAACCACCTAATAAAATCAACCCCTCACTTTTTAATAAAGAGAGGGGGGCAAGGTTGTGCCCTAAAGCCTAAAGGTCATTTTACAGTTGTAAAGGGTGAGGGTGGTGGGACCAGTTTCTCAAAACGGATGGAGGGGGGGGGGGGAGGGTTGGGCACCCCTGGTCATGATAGTGGCTTTTAAAATAGAAATTGTGGCATAATCTTACCTGCACCAATGTGGTAATTCCTGCAATATCAATAAACGACCACATTGAGCAGTCGATAATGATGTGCTGAACACTCAATAAAATTGTATGTTCTTCATTTTTACTATATTTCAAAGATGTTGATGCTAAAACACTTCTGGGTGTGTCTTCTTTGCTACAGTGACTTTCATCTGAAGATGTTAGTATTCCTGCAACTGATCCTTCATACTATACATTTCATTATAAAACAACAGTAAACAAATTATTACTACCTCTATAATCAATCTAAGTACAAATCTTACATCAATATTTCCTGTAGCCATTGATTCTTCACTTTCAGAGCGTGTAGGTTTTCTCTCCCTACGATGGTTTTGTCTCAATTGGTGTGCCAAATTTAAATTATTATGTTTTGAAATAATAATGCTGTGAAGAAAAAAAACACAATACAAATTAGAAGTTTATTTGTTTGCAAGAATATCCATTATATAAATACATGCAAAGCAATTTCGAATTTTAAAAAAATAATTCTCATACCTAGTTTAACGATTTAGGGATTGCCTTTTTTTTAAATCATAAAATTAATCAAACCATCATAAATAAAATCATCAAAATGACTCATGCAAATGTAAAGACGGTTCTAAATAACTATATAAAGCAGCAGTCGCCAACGTTTCGGACCTCACGGTCCACTAAATTCAATATTTTAAATCCCGCGGACCACTAATATGAATTTTTTTAAAAAAAGATAAATACGTTTGTCAAATAATGATCAGAGAACTTCCAATTTTATTAATAGAAAATCTTTAAAGGTTGTTTAATTGTAACAAAATTCTTAAAGTTAGTTTAATTATTACAAAATGATTGAAGCTTAGGGGGAGAAGCGTGTGGTGGGGGAAACTGAACGAAATGTAGCTCTCTGGCGTGCCGTATTTTACAAGAACTGTACTAGACTCTAGTACATTTCGTGAATTTAGTGCAATAATAAGGCGAAAATTGTCATTCAGAATAGAAGAATTTATTAAGAATATTTTTTTTGTTTTATTATTAATAAAAGAAAAAAAATGCAAATATTGTCCAGATTTTTCTGCGGACCACCAAAAATTTCTCGCGGACCACCAGTGGTCCACGGATCACCGGTTGGCGACCGCTGATATGAAGTACTTTTATAATGAGGTATAGTACTCAGAGGTATAACGTTAATCGAGGTATGACTATTGATTTGAAAGCCGAATGGCTAAGTTCATATTTTAAGTATAGTATTGGAATAGAATACATACGGAGGGTTGACGCCAACGAGGCGATACAGTTCACTGCGAAAGTATTCCCGGTTTGCATAGTAAAGGGAAGAAGAAAATCGAACAACTTTTATGCAATCATCTTCTTTTGCCTGTTAAAAAAAATGTGTGCAGGTATGTTTTTTTTCAATTAAAACTACCTATTTTATACGCGTATTGAGGTGTTTTAAGTTAAGCCTCTTGCATTTTTATTATTTTAATGACAGTAAATTACTTTAATAATAATTTAAAAAAATTATAGTCTTACTGTTTTGTACTTAGATATATCCATATATAAATCAGTGCCAGCAATTTGACCCAAAAGACAGGCATATGGTCTAAATGGTTAGAAATACAAAAAGGTGTAGTAAATTGTATTGCAATAGTTACAAACAACCTATTAAGTTCCAATTATTATTTTGAATTCTTCTATTTTTAGGGGAAAAAAAATATGTTTTGTTAAACTTAGATACCTATTAAGCATGTACCCAATAAATTGTTGTAATGTTTACTGTACGTAGCACTGTACAACATAGCTTACAACAATGTATGTCTTTTGTTATTTAGAAAAACTATTCATTTGAAAATGCATTCGTTAGGGCCGTGTTAAGGCATGTGCCAATTACTGTGCCGCGCACATGGGGCCACCGAGATTTAAGGGCCTCCGGACATGTCATATTTATTCTGTGATAATATTATATTTCAATGTTTTTATGTTTTTTCGTAACATTTATCCCAAACTGAACTAGAAATTGTCTAATTGAATCCCTGTCTGTTCATTTATTGTACTCTATATGTGCTGCTAGGGGCACTGGTAGCCTGGTATTAAAGTAGTCTAATTTTAATGGTTCAAAGTGCAATGTGCACTTTAAATATGTGCTGATCGAGTGATAGAATGACAAAAAATTGGTGTGCGCGGTTATATTTTTAAAAACTATTTCAAAATTGCGAATTTCTAACTCTTAAGTTAAACAAAATTGAGTACGCACTCGTAAGCCAAAAAAAAAACATCCATTAAAATGCTCGTAAAAATACGTGAAAATAAATTTTAAAACCACAAGTAACATACAATGAAGCCAACACATTGGCGCACGTGCTGAATTTCTTCTGGTTTTTTAAAATTATTTTTAGGTATTTTTACGATCATTTTAGTGGATGTTTTTCAAACGATGCTAGCACTCTTTGTGGAGATTTTTCAAAGTAATTTTGCGATGTAGCCTCTGAAAGTTACCAGAACAGTTATTAATCATAAGTAATGTCAATGACAATATCCAGGATGTAGTGTTTGAAGTTGACGTACTGTAATGTATATATGTAAGATTCATAATCATTCATTGGGAAACTAACATCTAAGGGCCCCTAGGTTCTACTTGGGACAGTGCCCCAAAAAATGGTAATCAGAGCCTGATTCAAGTGTCTGCATATTCAGGTAATGAATTACTTTAGATCATTCATTTATATGCTTGTATGCTTTGAGAGGGTGAGAACGGAAATGCAGTGAGAAAAACATCCGATTGATTTTACCATATCATCCATCGACGTATCGGGATCAAAGGAAGTAGGGTACCTGGGAATCTCGACACAGCTACCCTTCACGTGCAAAAAAACCAGATATCTGACATGTCATTTGAGCGTCTATATGTATTTACACCAATTTCGATCTATTGTGTTTATGACACTTGCATTAGACACCAACCCTACAAACAGTTGCCCTATGCCATTTGCCTCAAGGGGAAATTGCCCCAAGGGTCTTTTGTTACAAAAGACCCCTCGCCTTGAGCGAAAGACGTATATTACCTAAAAATATTTGCCCTAAAGGACAATATACCCTAAAGGAACATCTTTACAAACCTTATAAGGATATTTGCCCTAAAACTATTTCCCTTAAAAGATAATTGACCTAATAGAGCATTTGACCTAAATGATCATTTTCTCAAAAATTATTTGGCCAAATGTTACAATGATAAAGGATTATTTGACCAAAAAGGAAATTTGACCTAAAAAACATAATATACCTAATACCTATATCCAATGAATGGTTGTTTGCATGTAACTAAAATGGAAATCAATCCTGTTTTGTTGCATAATAGATTGGCTACTGGAAGTGACTTTCTTGAACCAGGAGACGCCTTTTTGTTACTTTTGAAATTTATCATTTTTAAGCCCTTCCAGCTTTTATCTCTTCAATACCACTACTTTTCCTTTTTATGGAACATATAACAAAAGCAGTAAGCAAAACCAATTAAACGCTGCGATTCATACAGCAGATTTTGAAATATTTTACAGAAAATGAAAAAGAGGTCATGTTATTTTACTCGTGTCAAATTATTATTAAAAATGTTCACCAATTTGGAATCCTTTTCGAGTTAATCCAATAATAAAATAGAAAATGGTACAACATAGGGCTGCAAGATTGGTTAAAAACTTAAAAGGTGAATAGACTAACATGTATTCTGACAGTTTAACTGTAATGCTGGATGAACTTCCCTGGGAATTACTAGCAAACTGTAGAGGTGAGCAAATCCTTGCCCTTCATGAACGCGTCAGAAAACAGGGCATTGTTAGTTCTAGGAATATTCTTACTGGAAACCCTGCCACATGGCTGTCGAGCTGATTGCAGGTGCACTGTCAGTACTGAGTTGAATTGAATATACGAGGGCCATTACAAATGCTCTGCGCACTGCACCCGTGTTAGCCAGTGCGATTATGCTATCGTTCTGATTTTTGTGTCAGTTGTGTCAGACTTCAGCTGAGAAGGTAGTGTGCTCATTTGCAATCTAAAGATGTGCGTGTTCCGCGATTCTAGTCCTTTAAATGGAAGACAAAATTCACTGAGGTCAGATCTAAAGTGTAGTCCACACGCCACACGCAACAATTTGTACTACAATTTGTACTACGATTTGCCTGCACAGTTCAAGACGTTGTAGGCAAAACATTGCGTGTAGATGGGGAAAACTGTGCAGTTTTGTGAACTGTACAGAGGCTTTACATTGAAACAAAAAATTGAGGCTGTGAGCTCAGTTACCAGCGAACTGCACAGTTATCATTCGATTTTGGTAGTAGAACAATGTTCGCGGAGTAGGATTTCGATGGATACTCCGATACTGCAGAACTGAGTTCCAAAAACAGTGCTGAAAACTGTGCATGTGGACACCATTGAACTGCAATGTTTGTTTACACAGTTTTGATTGCACAGGCAAAACGTTGTACTCCTTCTCAACTGAAGTCCGACACACAACTGAGGCAAAAATCAAACTATTGGTATCATCCCACTGGCTACAGATTCACAGTGTGCAGAACATTTGAAATGTTCCTTGTATACTTTCCTCCCTCCTTTGCTGAAAGCTTGTAAACCTATGAGACGTCCATTGGGAATTCTGTGTATGCATTATATAGTCTTTTTTCCATCATATTCTATTCCTGAGTCTGCGGATGCTTTCCTATTTAGAAATTTACTGGAAATTTGGTAGGAAATACCCTCCATTACAGCCTGACTAGGACAACACTCATAGACGTTATGTTAAGAGAGTTGAATATTAGACTAGCATATAGGCTAGCATATATGTGTGTGACAAGCGTGACTGTCTCTGATGTTAGTTTTTGCCAAACATAATTATTTTCAAATAAAGACAGCCCAATATATGCTAGATTGCTCTGATTTTAATTGCTTAGTAGCACACGTGGTGTAGTATTGTCCCACAATTTGTTATATCCACCATGCACATACCAGATAGTGTCACCTAGTAACGAGAAAAACAATTGACAGTAGGGAAAGCTAGCTACCTTTGTTATCTTGAGGCCAGATAAGCTAGCTATCTTGATGAGGAGTCTTATCTAACCATCTGTGGCGCATAGAAAACAATGGTTGTTTCTCTATAAATAAATGCTTTTCTCGTCACTAGATGACACTGTGAGGAAGGTGCATGGCGACTATAGGTTCTTTCCTCTAAACATAAATATGGTTTAATTTCAAACTTAACCCATATTTACGAATATTTAACCCATTATAACTTGGCCTACATTCTTAATTTTAATTGTCTGCTAATAATAAGCGTAAAACTTACCGTTGTGTTCTTACGATCACTGAAAATAAAGAAACAATGAGTCCAATTGCTAACCCAACGTCAACATCCGTTAAAACAACTCCAGCAAAGGTGATGATCCAAATCATCTGAAAATAATGATTTAATTATTATTTTTTCAGTGCAATGGGCATAATATAATGTATATGTATATCTTATTGAAACGTACGGAAAAGTACTATCTTTAAGAAGTTCCTTATTCCGTGATTCCCAAAGGGTGTGCCGTGAGTTTTTAAGGTAGGTGACGTGCCGCAAAGTTTTGTATGTTGGATGTTTAGTTTGTAAATATAATTTCATATTTTCAAATAAATTGCAATAAAATGTTGAAAAAAGACCACAAAATAAAACTTTCCTATTACACCTATGCAATAATAAGTGGTACATGTATATAGCCCATTATTGAGCCATCAGTCCTGCTAGGTGTGCCGCGAGTTCTCCAAGCAAAAATTACTGTGCCATATATTATATATATATATATATATATATATATATATATATATATATATGTATATGTATATGTATATACATATGTATATATTAAGCCAGGTCTGTGTGTTTGTGTTACTGTGTGTGTGTCACAAAAAACGTTGAAGCACGTCGGAATTTATATAAATTTAAATGAATAAATGAACCACTTGTTTTTCTCAAGGTCAACTATATGACCATGATATTAAATAAGAGAGGGGGGGGGAAGGTTGGAAAGTGTAGAGGGGTGGAGGGGGAAAAAGTGGAAGGGGAAACTGAAATTGCAATGAAAGGAGTAAAAAAAAGGAAAAAAAGACGCGCATGCGCACAATTGCCTATGAATTTTGCTGCCGTCATTTATGACGGGTTACCCCACTAGTATATATATTCTATATATATATTAAGCCAGGTCTGTATATGTGTGTGTGTGTGTTTAACGCTGTACAAACCTTGAAGCACGTTGGAATTTATGTAAATTTAAATAAATAAATGAACCGCTTTTTCTCTCAAGGTCAACTATATGTTGCACACTCCCCATCCAAGAACTCCAGCAGAGTACTAATTGTAATATTAAATTGAAGAGGGGAAAAGGTTGGCAAGTGTAGAAGGGGGGGAGAGAGAGAAACGTGGAGGGGGAAAAAGTGGGAGGGGGTGACTGAAATTGAAATGAAAGGAGTTAAAAAGGAGCAAACGACGCGCATGCGCACACCAGAGAAAATGAAAAACTCATTTTCTCTTTTAAATATAAAAAAGGGGAGGGGATAATAGTAGCAAAATTAAAATAGAATTTATCACAGGCAATTGTGCCCAGCATTAGAATTTTTTTTGCTCAGCCCTTTTATGAACGTCATCAATTTCTAATTGGTTTCTTACTTGGTCTGACGTCATAAAAGGGCGGAGGAAAAGAAATTCTAATGCTGGGCACAATTGCCTGTGAATTTCGCTCCCGTGATTTATGACGGGTTACCCCACTAGTATTTTATACTCTCAGTCTGTCTGTCTGTGTATAACGCTGTACAAACAAGGACAAAAACTTGTAAGCACCTCAGAATTTACTTAAATTTAAATGAGAGCCGCTTTTTTCTCATGGTCAACGTTATGTTGCGCTCTGCCGATCCAAGAACTCAAACAATATTAAGGTGCTTATAAAAATTACAAAGCGATCAAGGTATTTGAATAAAATGACGTATTTGAATAAAAATATTCTCGTAGCAAAGTTAAACTAGAATTTTGCTCCCGTCGTTTATGACGGGTTACCCCACTAGTTGCTGTAGACTAACCATTGATTTCGCTAGAGATATGGATACATTTCTACAGTAAGAGTAGAGCCATGCAATCAAATAGAGAAAGGAAGTATAAAAGGATATTCCCAGACTGACACATTTCTTATCAATGTATTTCCAATGTAAAAAGGAAATTACTTTGAAATCAATTCTGCAGGAAAAATACAATTGACTTACACACTCCATTTTTGATATCTTCCATAACGACTTAACTTCTCGAAACTGTCGAAACATTCCCACCAATGCAACAACAATTATTGATGATAACACACACTATAATGATTAAATACGGTTAATGGTATAGTATACAGAGTGTCTACAAAATGTATTCTAGTCGCATATTATTATAAATTATTTTAGACAACTTACATTTGGTAAAGTTTCAAATAAAGGGCTAACTACCAATAATATAGTTAATAAAAAGGCACATGAAACGAATCCTGCCACCTTCATATTAAAAAAAAATGTACAATGAAGAAACTTTCTTTAATTTATAGAAATATATATTTAAAAGTTTGCTTGCTTGAGTTTTTCCACCAGATGCCTCCTGAATAAGACTACGAGACAATGATGCACAGCATGGAAAACACGAAAAAAAGGAGGAAAACACATTTGCTGTTCCCAAAGATAAAAGTTCCTTTTTAAAAAAAATAAAAATAATAATAATAATTTATTATAAGATTTAGTTGATAGGCGTACATATTAGTCACCAACTTACCTGATTTGGATCAATATCATACTTGTGTTTCTTAGAAAAAAGTTTAGCCATAGATAGAGCAATCGTAAATCCAACTATTGCTATTGGTATACTGGAAGTGATTACTTTAGGAATTAGCTCAAATGGTGGCCTTTTTGCCGCAGGCAAACTGTTCAAAATATAACAAGATTATGAATATTCCTATCTTTGTATAAATTGCATTGGGTATTCGCGTGTAGACTTCAGGGTTGCCCACAGGGAGGTAGTCAGGTGAGCAACTCGCCATTTGCCTTTTTTTTGGGGGGGGGGAGGGGGTGATTGAAATTTTGTATTAAAATATTTTTTATAATTTAATCAGAATGGGTGAAAATCCAAATTTATTATTTTATTATTTAATTTATATTTTAAAAGAAAGTAGTGTGTTTCAGCCACTGTTATACTCATGTTATAAGTGCTGTTTTTACGGCTCGCTACGCTACAGAAATGATAGCAAGAGTATACTATAAAATAATTGCTCGCTCAATATGCTCACGAAATAGGGAGAATGTTCATGTATTCCAAAGTTTAAAGACTGTTTCAAACACTTCTTATGGCCAATTGAAACTTATTCACAAAACTTTTATGCAAACAATGTAAAATTCGATCATTTTAAAACTAATGAAAATTATGAATTGAATTTATTTGAAAAATTAAAAAAACGCTTTCAGCATTTGGTCCCGGGGGGGGGGGGAGGAATTCTCCACTGGCTTTGGGGGGGGGGGGGGGGGTTGGGCACCCCTGCGTGTAGTTATTATACATTATTATTTTAAAAAAATCTAAATACAGATAATTATTATCAGGGCAAGGAGGTTCATGCACTTAAAAGCAACAAAATATGCATGTATTCATGCAACAAAAGACAATGCACTTTTTTTGCCAATTTTGGCAAAACATGCATGCTTTGAAAAAAATGACAAAATATGCAAAAACAGGCATTATAAAATTCATATATTTAGCTTCAGCATGATATGAATCATGTTGCAATCTCATCTACAATGAATTCTGAGCCAGAATACTAAACATGCATTTGCATGAACCTCCTTGCCCTGATTATTATAGTCAGATATAAACTTGCCCAGTAGGAATGTAACCAACTACATTGATGTTATACTTGGGTTTCAATTCTAACATGTATGATAGATATGTTCCAATTGCAATCTGTGAAATATGGAAACTTGTCAGTCATCTTCATATAAAACAGAATCAAATAATTAGAGAAATCTGAATCAATTTCATACAGCAAGCAACTCCATTGGTAGCGGAATTTTTATTTTCGGCTTCAAGAGTGGATTGATAATTTCACTAACAAATAATAGAACTGCTATGGTGATAACTGAGATGAGCACAGCTGTATAATTTGAATTCTGAATAACAGAAAAGATGTCCACATAAACCTAAAAAAAGAAAAACATATTAATGAAGGTTTACAATGTGATGTTAAATAAAGAGGATACAAATTTAATCTTAAAACTTACATAAATTAGTTTTAGTGGACCATTGTGAGAGGGAATTGCAATTCCAAAAAGGTTCTTCACTTGACTTGTAAGCACGTGGACGGCAGCTCCAGTTGTAAAGCCAGTTATTAATGTGTCTGACAAGAACACGGATAATGAACCAAGTCGCAGAAGCCCCATTAAAATCTATAACAATAGTAACATTTTATTACAATTACAATTAGTACTCTGCTAGCAGCCAAATAGGCATATGGCAGAGGGACATAAAAGTCGTGATGCAGCATTAAGCATTGTGAAGCACATATATAAAAAAAACAAAATGAATATACAATTGTCAATCCTACAAAACAAAATTATCCCCATTCACCACTTCTTCAGGAAGTTTATAACTCTAGGAAAAAAGACCAATAATTAAGTTAAACTTAAACTTATTAAACTGATTGAGAAAAGTTCACCAGAAACTTGAACTTCTTCAATAAACCTTTACATTTAACTAGCTATATCACGTAGGACAAACTAGAATGCCCGTATACAACACTACTGAACGCCCAATGCAACGCAAATGATTAACAAATGACTTAAACACTCAGGTGAGTTATAGTTTTATTTGGGCTGCAGCTGGGGAGGGGCACAGAAGCAGATTAGCATCACTGCCAGACTGGACAGGTCAGGACTGGCACAATAAATTGTCATCACAGTGACAATACAATTTTGCGAATATCTCAAGAACCTGATGTGATACAGATGTGTCTAATATACCAAAATTCATCATTTTTAGAGTACTTTCAGAAAAACATAACCATACATCAGATGCAAAAACACTGTAGACCAGTGTAATATGAATCTGTCCTAGCATGAATATTAACATAACTAGTGGGGTAACCCATCATAAATGAAGGGAGCAAAATTCACAGGCAATTGTGCACATGCGCGCATCGTTTTTTCCTTTTTACTTCTTTCATTTCAATTTCAGTCATCCCCTCCGACTTTTTTCCCCTCCACGTTTCTCTCTCTCCCCCTTCTACACTTTACAACCTTTTCCCCTCTCCAATTTAATATCATGGGGTTCTTGGATGGGAAGGGTGCAACATATAGTTGACCTTGAGAAACAAAAGCGGTTCATTTATTCATTTAAATTTATATAAATTCCGACGTGCTTCAAGGTTTTTGTACAGTGTTATCTCTACACTCACACACACAGACCTGGCTTAATATATATATATATATAACTAGTGGGGTAACCCGTCATAAATGACGGGAGCGAAATTCACAGGCAATTGTGCCCAGCATTAGAATTTCTTTTCCTCCGCTCTTTTATGATGTCAGACCAAGTAACAAACCAATTAGAAATTGATGACGTTCATAAAAGGGCGGAGGAAAAGAAATTCTAATGCTGGGCACAGTTGCCCGTGATAAATTCTAGTTAACTTTTGCTATATATATATATATATATATATATATATATATATATATATATATATATATATATATATATATATATATATATATATATATATATATATATATAATTATATATTATATCTACTGTGGCAACCTGGTCTGCTCCAATTTTAATTTTGTTGGAGCAGACAAATTTCTCTATGGTGGTCTGCCTGACAGCTACAGTAGGCTGTTGGGACGGACGCCATTTTGGTGCCAGCAGACCTCTCACCATGAAGTCTATGGGTGAGAGGTCAGAAGTGACCTCTGTCCCCTCCAGGTGGAGTTGCCTGGAGGTTTCCTGTGGCCTAGACAACCACAGGATCTGGGCAGTTGGTTGTAGGACTTGAAAGTGACTAGACCTGTGGGTGGAGGTCAAGTGGACCTCCACTGTCCAGCTCTTTGGCTCATCTTTTGTTTTGCCACTGTGCCTTGGCCTTTAGGCCTTGTTTGTATATTTATGGGGGCTTGGCTGGTAGAAGATTACCAGCCAAGTTGTGTAAATATCACTACCATCGTTTTATACATCTAATCATCGTAAGTGTGAATAAATCCACTTTTATATTCATCTTACTTTGTGTCCGTGTCTTTTCTTGGGGAGTACCGCGGAGGGTGGGTTGTCCGGTTTGGGGATCAACGCCACCGTCTTTCCGACTTGTTTCGGCCGGTCCTCGTGTCGGCTCGCGGTAGAACCGGAGTTCTACCGCGATATTCTCGGCGTGGCGGCGTGGTTTTTCGTCGTGTCCGTCGTGGGTGGCTCCCGGAGCCGACACAACCCGGGGAGCACCGTGCGGGAGACGGCTACGGGTATGGTCCCGTCCCCGTGAGGAGCCGGTTGTGCGGTAAGTTTTACGCTGTTTTTGGGGTGAACTTACTGGGGTTATTGTAACGGTCCGGCGGGACGTTACAATTGGTGGAGGTGCGGGGTACCTGTACCCCGCCTCTCGCACGGTGATTTACCGTGAGTCGACCGTTAAGTCGGTCGAATCACCGTGCGGTGAGAGTACGTCACTGGGCGCGGACTTTGGTCCGTGGGACAGCGGCGGAAACCACCGTTTCACCGTTGATTTACCGTTGTTTACCGTGGGGAACGGACTCTGGTTCGTTGTACCGTGGTTAACGGTAAATTTACCGTCGGTAACCGTATTGGTACCGTCGAATTACCGTGGGGCACGGACTACGGTCCGTGGTACCGTGGTTTTCGGTGGTGTACGGTAGCTTACCGCAAGTACACCGTGGTGTACGGACTTTTGTCCGTTGGTCCACGGTAGAAAGTGGTAAAAGGTCTTGTACCGTGAAGTACACCGTGAGAGACGGACTTTTGTCCGTTATACCGCGGTCAAAACCGGTGAAGTCAAACTCTGACCGTTCTTCACCGTGGGACACGGACTTTTGTCCGTGATACCGCGGTTTTGCACGGTCCCATCCGTTCGTAACGGTATTTTACGGACTTTTGTCCGTGAGTTTACCGTTTTTGACGGTGGAAACCCGAGATCTGGTGGCTTTGTCCAGATTTTACCGTTCATTTATGGTGAAAAATGGAGCCAGCCCCAAAAGTACCGACGGGAGGTCGGGAACTTGGAGCAGATGCGGATTTGGAGTTACGCGGCCACGTAGTCGACCGTCCCCTTGGGGGGGCGGAAGGCGGTGTGCCTCTGGAGACAGAGGGGCATAGCGGAAGCGTGGACAGGGATTTCCCGGAGGACTGGGTCACGGTGCGGAAACGCCGCCGTGACGTCCGTCCGGGAGAATACCTGGTAGAAGACAGTGGGTCCGACGGTGATCTCACCGGGGAGGACGAGCAGCCACGGCCGCTTGTCCAAGTTTCCACAGTCGCCCGTCCGGTTGGACGTGGCGATCAGCCCCGTAGGGACATGGTGGAAATCCCGGACGAGACTGCACGTGAGGGCCGGGCCTTTTTGGCCGGGCTATCCGAGCAGCAACTCGTTGAGATTGCTTACGGGATAGATGTCCTTCGGTTGGAAGGACGACTGTCCCGGTCGTCGGTTGAGCCGAGGGTGGCACCTCGGTTCTCACTGTCGCCCGTGCGTGAAGGCGCACGGGGAGAGGAACCACCGGTACTTCCCCGGTTGGTCCCTCCGCGGGTAGCACCCAGGCCATCTCCTCGGGGACTTGGCCGGGGAGCTCCTGCTGTACCCGGACAGCAGCCGAGGGTTCAGATGATGATTCCCTCGGAAGCTGAGTCCATGTCTGACGTTTCGGGGAACCGGAGCAGGCAACCTCGCAGGGTTAGCGCCGCTGCTTGGACGCCCGCTCCAGCGGTTCCAGCGGAGGTTCAGCCGTTCGGGTTCTTTAACCCGGTCCACTCTTTTGCTCGTTACGACGGCAGAGAGGACTTGACGCCTTTTCTCCGCAAGTTCGAAGCGAAAGCCCGAGCTCAGCGCTGGACGGACGAGTCCCGATGCAGTTTCTTTACGTTTCTGCTGGACGGTCCGGCGGAAGAGTACTATGCCACGTTGGTGGAAACTCTTCCAGACCTGACCTGGACTGAGCTGAAGGATGCTATGCGTAGCCGCTTCAGCACAAGTAACCAGGCTCGCCTCTGTTTCGGTGAATTTGAGTCAATGAAACAGGGGGCTACCGAGTCTGTACAGGCATTCTACTGGCGGTTCTTGGAACTGTCCGACCGAGTGTCTCCGGGCGAAGACGAGAGCTGTCGGCTCATTCGCCTCAAACGGAAACTCCAGACGGCCATCACTGATCAGTTGATCGGTTGCAAGGCCGGTACGGTGGAGGCATATGCCAGGAAGGCACGGCTGGTGGAGGCCGATTTGCTTCTAGTAGGTAAATTACCTACCCGTACAAGAGGGGTTCCCCAGGACCGGGCTAACGCTCCGTCCTCCGGAACCACGGCTAGCTCTGGGAGCGCTGCCAAGGCGTCATCTTCAAGCCAAACGGGTGCGAAGGCTGCTGCACCGTTCAAGTCGGACAAAGCAGGAGCCAAGACCGGAGGCAAGAAGAAGAAGCAGGCAGGCTCTGGCGGAGGTCAGCCGGCGGCAACGCCTCGAAGTGCGGACCGTACAGGAGATGCACTCCGGCGACTAGGTCCTTGTTTCGGGTGTAACCAGATGGGTCACCTGAGGAAGGATTGTCCGAAGGCTGCGGCCAAAGGACAAGTTGCCAGAGTGGTGCCTGACGAAAGTCAGAGCCTCCAGCCAACCGCTGGTGTTGCACCAGTTTGGCTGGAGGGTCGAAAGTACCTGGCCACCGTTCACGATGGCCAGTTCTACTATCGACTCGTGGAGGACGAGGAGAGATCCTCGTTAAACCGCCGCCGGTCGCCACCGAACTGAGTAGTGTGCGACCGGTAAAGCTTCAAAGCTCAGGTGCCTGTCACAGCCTGAGCTCTGAACGAGGGACGTACCTCCGGGCGGTCTCCAAATATGTGGATGTCCTGCGGAAGGCAGGGGTGCCTCTGGCGAGGTCTGCGGACCCGGAAATTACCCAGTGGGTATTTCCATCGCCATGCTCCACATTGGAGGCCGTGTGCAGCCAGCTGGATCGCTGGTTTGCCCCCTCACCCTACATGCCTAGTGGTGAGGTGCTGGATCATGCGATCATCGAGCAGGCGGGAGGAGTTGGTGTGCCCATACCTCCCGTGGTGCCTGGGGAGTCTCTGGTTTGTGAGACTGAGCCCCAGTCTTCTGCACGTCTGGGATTACCGTCCGGTGTGGACGGTAAGGTGGACGGGAGGCAGAAGATCGATGGTGGGAGCCCGCGGGTTCCCATCCCTGAGCTTCAGAGCCGGGCCTACGATGTAGGTTCACCCCGAGTGTGGGTGTCGATAGGCGATCGTCTGTTGGAGATGATCGTAGACACCGGGGCCGACGTGTCGGTCCTAAGCATTACGGCGGCACGAGTGATGGAGTTGCCTGTAGAGGAACTGGCGGTTCCTTCATTCCTTCTTGGAATGGGTGGGCACTCCATCGAGGTAGTAGGGGTCACAAATGTGGAATTGACCATCCACAAGAAAACCATCAAGGTGCCTCTCCTTTTGGTGAAAGGAGAGGGCGAAGCGTTGTTGGGCGTTGATCACGCCTCACGTTTCGGCTTGATGGTTGATATCGTGCACCGGAAGGTTTACTTCCGGGAGGATGTCTGGACGGCACATCCAGACGCCCTCCAAGCTGCATTCACCGATCGAGCGCTTGCAGAACCTAGGTAGGTGGAAGCGATTCCATCGCCGATACCAGGGGCTTTGCCTCAGGGACGGCAACTCCCAGTGGATCCGCCTGCACTCGAGCAGGTTGACGGGTGGGTGAACATTGTTTCACCAGAGCTGCCCGAGACCAGAACCTCTATCGGGCGCGGAGATGTTTGTTCTCTGCGACTGAGGGAGAATGTCTGGCTACCAGCCCACGTACGACGTGTCGTATCCGTGACGTTCGTAGAGCATGCCGGCCCTGGCCAGCTGCTTCTCGTGGAGCCGCACCGGAAAGCCTTAGGTGGACGTGGTGTGTTAGCGGTAGCAGGTATCGCTGCAGCTAACCGGCTTGGCACGTACGATATATGGCTTGAAAACGTGGGGAGCGCACCTATTGCCCTGGAAACAGGAGAGGGTGTAGCCACGGCTCAAGCTGTGGAGGCTGCCATTGTGGTAGGGCTGGAAGAGCCGTCTAAGTTGAGAGGGGGAGGCCCCACTCAGAAGACAGTTCGACCAGGGAAGTCCTCGTCTAAGTTGAGAGGGGCGTCCGGAAACGGACGCCAAGTGCTCAATGTGGCGACGGCTCCCACCCTCGAGGAGTGTCTTAAGATTGGTGACAATCTGAAGCCTGAAGAGGCGAGACGGCTTCGAGAGTTCCTGCTGGCACGCCGGGATCATTTCGCGTTCGACTTCACAGAGTTGGGTGAAACCTCTCTGGTCTAACATACGATCGATACCGGTGGGCAACCTCCTGTGCGTGAAGGATTGCGTCGAACCGCTCCAGCGGCCAGAGCAGTCGAGAAAGAAGAGGTGGCGAAGATGTTGGATGCAGGGGTTATCCAACCTTCGCGTAGTCCCTACGCGAGCAATATCTTGCTTGTCCGCAAGAAGGATGGTGGCTTTCGTTTTTGCGTGGACTACCGGAAACTGAATGCCCAGACAAAGCTGGATCAGTATCCGTTGCCTCGCATCGATGATGCGCTCGACTCATTGGCCGGTGCGAAGTTCTTCGCTACCTTGGACCTGGCTAGTGGTTACTGGCAGGTTCAGATGGCTGAGCCAGACGTTGAGAAAACGGCATTTATTTGCTCTCAAGGTCTGTTTGAGTTCCGGAAAATGCCTTTCGGACTCTGTAATGCTCCAGCCACCATGCAAAGAGCGCTAGACCTCTTATTGGCAGGACATAAGTGGGAGACTTGTCTGGTGTACCTGGACGATATTATCGTCTTTGGGAACACTTTCGAGCAGTTTCTCGAGAGACTCTCCACTGTCCTTGGACTGTTACGAGGGGCGGAGCTGAAACTCCAGCCGAAGAAATGTTTCTTTGGCTTTAACAAAGTACGTTATCTCGGTCACGTAGTGAGTGCCGAGGGAGTTGCTCCGGACCCGGATCTCGTGCGGGCAGTCCAGGAGTTTGATGTCCCGACGACAGTGACAGGCGTCCGCAGTTTTCTCGGACTTGCCGGTTACTATCGAAGGTTCATCAAGGACTTCGCCAAGGTGGCTAGGCCTTTGCACGATCTGACGAAGAAAGATGCGTCCTTCGAGTGGTCGGATCAGTGCAAACTAGCGTTTGCTCGGTTAAAGGCATTTTTAACCGAAGCGCCGGTACTCACCATGTACGATCCGCGTGGTGAGGTAATTATCCATACCGACGCTAGTGGGTACGGCTTGGGAGTCGTAGTCTACCAGAAGTCACCAGAGGACAGTGTCCCCCGTGTTCTGGCCTACGCAAGCCGACTCATGAAAGGAGCGGAAACACGGTATTCGGTCACCGAGCAGGAGTGCTTGGCGGTCATGTTTGCCGTGGGTAAATTCCGTCCTTACCTCTTTAACCGGGAGTTTGTGATCGTAACTGATCACCACGCTCTTTGTTATCTGCAGACAGCCAAGAACCTGCAAGGCAGGTTGGGGCGTTGGCAGATGCAGCTTCAAGAGTACCGGTTTAAGGTTCAGTATAGGAAGGGAACACTGCACGTGGATGCCGACGCTTTGAGTCGGTATCCTGTTCGTGATGTGGCGGACCTTTCCTTACCTGAATACGTCGAAGCCGACGTAGGTGAGGTTATTTACCACATCCGTTCCGAGGTGGATTGGGTCAACGAGCAAGAGGCCGATGGCTGGTGCTCCAAAGTGAAGAGTGAAATCTTCCGTGACCCCAACTCGAACCTCCGGTTCAAGTTCGTGGTGGCAGATGACTTGTTGTTTGCCATCAGATCCATCCAGGATCAGTTGAGAACTGTGTTGGTAGTTCCGAAGTCATGCAGGGCTTTCTGCCTAAGGAAGCTACATGACATTCCCGAAGCTGGTCACTTCGGGATGTTTAAGACCTACCAGAGACTGCACTCACGCTTCTACTGGATCGGTATGAAGCGGGACACTGCCGAATATGTTAAGTCATGTTTGGTGTGTCAGAGAGCGTGACAGTTCGCTCGAAGTCAGGGATTTCTCCAACCGATTGTGCCGGAGTACCCAGTTGATACCTGGGGAATGGACTTCGTTGGACCGTTTCCTGCCTCCGTGGGTGGAGTCACCTATGTATTAATCATGGTTGACTATTTCACCCGGTACGGTGTGGCAAGGGCGGTACGAAGGGCCACGGCCGCCTGTGTGGTGAAATTCCTGAAGGACGAGATCCTTTCGGTGTATGGCACACCGAAAGCTCTTGTCTCGGATCGTGGGTCCCAGTTCTCCAGCAAAGTCCTGCTGAAGTTCCGGGAGCGCTATAATATAGCGCATCACTTCACGACGGCGTACCATCCACAAGCTAATGGGCTTACGGAGCGTACGAATAAAACCGTAATGGAAACCATCAAGCGGTACCTTGATCCCCTCAAGGAACAGCGTGATTGGTGGGATAAATTACGGCCCGCCGTGTGGGCTTATAACACAGCTGTCCAGGAGAGTACGCAGGTCTCTCCGTATCAGTTGTTGTTTGGCCGTGAGCCTCGGATGGAGATTGATAATCTCCTTCCGAACGGTCCAGTCCGCGACTTGCCCGACCAGCAAGCCGTGGAGGAGCAGGCTCGTCAACGTTTGACTGCTGCTCAGAAAAGGCAGAAAGAGCGGTATGACGCTGGCCGTGTGGAGCCTCCTCTTTATCAGCCTGGGGATCAGGTGTGGATAAGAGATCAGGCTGGGAAGCTCGGCCAGGCGAAGAAATGGAGCTTGGCTTATAAAGCTGAGAGGGGTACGGTGGTCCTGCAGTATTCCGACCTGATCTACGAAATAGAGTTCGTAGATGGGTATGGTCGGAAGGTGTGGGACCGGTTTCATGTTGATAACCTTAAGCCGTACGTACCCACCTGTACCGTGAGGGAGGAAGATGGACTTGGAGTCTCTGACACCTCCTCCGGTACAGACAGCGATGCCACGGAGGCTTCGGCGCGGAGTGGAATGACTCCGGCGCTAAAACCACCGTCCACTTCTTCGCAGGAGTCTACCGACTCTGAAGCAGATAACCCCCCTCCACCTCGGTACAATCTCCGTCCGCGGAGACCGAGGGTGTTTGAGGTGAGTGGGTTTGATGCACATATAGGAAGCCCTCCAGGGAGGCCCCTATTGTGGGGAACTCTTTGAGAGTCCTTCCTATGGTGGGAGAGAGCCGGCAGTCCGCTATTATGGGCGGACGGCTGGGAGAGGAGGCGGCCGGACGTTGCGGTGTTTGGGGCCCGCCACGGTTTCGGTAGAAACCAAGGGCGGCCCATCACCAGGCGTCCAGCCAAAGGCCCGACAAAATCGGTCCGTGGGCGGAGAAATCCGTCCGTAAAAACCTCCGTGCAATCTCCAATTACCGTCAATATAAGAGAATTGACGGTAAATGTCTCTGCCCACCAAGTCCAGTCGTGGTGTAGGAGAATTCACCGTGTGTCTGCCCCTAAAAAGGCAGACGACGGTGATATCTCCATGGTGACCGTGCATGAGGCGGCTGATGATGTTTTAGCCGCTACTGCACGGCCATTAGCCGCTAAGACGGTGAATTTGGCGGCTGGGCGCCATTTTGTTTGCAAACTTAAACAAAAAACGCCGGCCGCACGTGGTTTAAGAAAAATAACCAAAATTCACCGTCCAAGAGGCCACCAAGAGCTGGAAAAAGAGGGCAACATAGAAAAAGTAAGTCCCTCTAAGGGAATTTCCTTCTCCTGCCTGTTGGCAGTTCTCTTTTACTTGTTAACGGTGTGTTTTACGGTCAATGACCGTATACACACGTGGTGGGTGTGGTTTCGCCGCCATGACTGTTGTCATGGTGGCCAAGCCACTATGGAAAGCACTTTTCCGGCGGGTTCAGCCCGTCCGAGCGCCGTTTCGCTTGGGAAGGCCCAAGTTCGACGGTGTTTGGACGGTAGAAGCCCGCCAGGGAGTGGTTTTCACCGATCGAAGGCGGTGAAACACGGTTTTGACCGTGAATTGCCGACTTTGGACGGTGAAAACGGCATTTTGCACGGTAGAAGTCCGTGCAATGCCCTTTCCAACCGTCGGAACTCGGTGAGAGGGTGTTCTCACCGTCCGAAGGTGGTTAGCCATGGTTTTTACCGTGGTTTACCGACTTTGGACGGTGGAAACCGCGATTCGCACGGTGAAATCCCGTGAAATACTCTTTCTACCGGTTCCGAAAGGGGGAAAAGATGTTTTCACCGTACGAAGGCGGTAAAACACGGTGGGGACCGTGAATTACCGACTTTGGACGGTGAAAACGAGAATTTTCACGGTAAAAGGCTGTGGAGCTCACTTTTCCATGGTAAAACCTGGTTTTTAATGGTTCTCTCCCTATTTACTAGGCCCATCACGGAGAAGGAGAAGGAGGAAGTCGACGGGAGTGGCCGACGGTCCCCCTCCCTCAGCCCGCTGCGTCCTGGGGATGCAAGGCTGTTGGAGTCGGGATCGGAGGGCTCCCCATCATCTGGCGGACCGGAAACGGCTGACGCCACCGTGGAATCTGTTGATTCCCCGGCGGCAGAGGCCGTGGAAGGTCCGGCATCTGCCCAGTCGACTCCGACCGGTGTCGCAGCCTTCTGGGGCAGGTACCTGCAGTCTCCCACCAGGGATACGGCTGCTACCACCGTTCAGTCGGTGGCGGCGGTAGTTTCCCCGGTTGGTGAGGCTGCAGAAGCGGGTATTGATGGTGGGAAAGCGGCTACCGTTGTGGTAACCGCTAGTACCCCGGAACCCGGGTCTCCGTCTGTTCGAGACCTCCTAGATTGGTCTAGGGTGGTCGAGGACAGTGAGGACGTCTCTTTGGGAGCGTCCTTAGTCATTGACACGGAGATGGAGGTCGAAACCACCGTTGATTCGGTGGTGGACGCCTCAAGGCAGTGGCGGAGCCGCAACGCCTCTTCAGAGGGCTCTTCGGAGTCTGACGGGAGTAGTTCGGCCTCCGAGGGTAAACCGTCTGGGACGGGATCCCCCGGAGTTCTTCCCGCCGATCCTATGTCTTTGGAGGCCGTGGCTGTGTCCTTGGCCGAAGAAGAAGACCGCTTGGATCGGTTGGACGAAGCTAGACGGGATATGGTCCAGGAAGGTGGCTTCCTGGTCGGGGACCGTCGATGCTTCGTCGGGGAGTTTCCAACCATGCAGGTGAGGAAGGACGGCGCAAGGAAGCGCAAAAAGAAGTCCGGAGCCGCACGGATCACTGCCAGAGCCAAGGCTCTCGCAGAGAGAGAGGCTCTGCTCAAAGCTAAGGAGGAGGCGTTGAAGAAGTTCACGCCTGCTGTGGGGCTTCGAGCGGAAACTCTCGCCCACCCTGAAGGTTGTTCAGGGGCTGCTTGGCCGGAGAAGCCGGCTGCTGGATTGGGTCCGCCCGAGGCAGTAGCTGGCCCCTCCGGCTGGCGGTCGGACAACCCGAAGAGGGACCGGCGAGCGGAGAAGAAGGCTACCCAGCCTCCAGTACCTGCTCCCGGTAAAACGGGGAAATCTGTGAGTGGTGGTGGTGGTAAGGGACAAAAGAGGTCCCGCCCTCACACCCCACCAGTGGCTGAAAGCTCGAGAGGTAAGCAGGCCAGGTCCTCCGGTCGAGGAAAGGCCTCCGAACCTCGGAAGCCCGAGAGCTTAGAGGATAAGCTCAAACGGCTTCAAGCTCAAGCAGCGAGCCTGCACCGACAGATCGCTCGTGCGGTCGGTGCAGGAGAGCGGCAGGAGTTTGAGCGCCGGGCTGCGGAGTTCTCTCCCCTGCAGGGAATACCCGCCCGGAGTCCGCTCAAAACAGGGGAACCTCCTGTCGGTCGTGGCGTCCCGCCTATTGCGAGTGCCATGACCATCGCTGGCCAGAAGCGAATCGCCGAGAGGGAGGCGATGCAGGCTTCCAGTGCACCAGCCCATGGTGCGGAAGCCAAAGCGACTGGTAGCAAGAGTCAGCCGACTCTTGCACCGAAGGAGAAGTCTCTCCTTCGGGATGGTCGAGGAAGATTTGTCTCCGGACAATCGTCCTCGACTGTCAACTCGGCTAAGGGCACTTCTTCAAAGAAGAGTACGGCTCCGGCCGGAAAACCTTCGAAGAAGGAGTCCGAGAGGGCGAAGGGGGCTAACCACCCGCCTAAGCCTGATCGGCCCAGTAAGTCGTCGGGGTCAGTTAAGTCCGACCCGACGCATGGTCAACCTTCCTCTCACGGGAAGAAAAAGAAAAGTAAGAAGGACCGAAAGCGGTCCAAGCGTGAGAGGAAGGGGAGTCCGACACCCTCCAGAAGTAGGCGCCAGGGAGCCGAAACTGGAGGCGTCGTGGCGGAAAAGGAGGAGTCCCGGCGTGCTCAGGCAAGCACGCCGGCCGGGAGTCAACCGGTCCATACCCGTCCCGTTGAGGCGGTGCGGATGGAGGGTAGGTCGATGCGCGACGTTTTGGTCGGCACGCCTCCATCCTCCCCGAAGGTGGATGCGGTCTCGAGCCTGCGGGTTCGAGCAGTGGGAACCCTGCACCGGGTGACTTTGCCCTCACCTAAGGGCGAAGGAACCTCGGTTGCAGGAGTTAGTGTTCCCACTAAACGTGACCCCGTGACCCCCAGTGGGGGTACATCCTTCTCTCCGGTCCATGGCGGCGGGGTATTCGATACCCTAGGACCTGAAACGTCAACCTCCCCTAGGCCTGAGGCTGAGGGACGGCGTATTGGCGCATTGCCCCCGTATTCAGATGCAGAGGTGTATCTGAATAACCGGCTTGGTCTCTGGCAGGACCAACCGGGAATGGAGGGTTGCCAATACCACGGCTACTACCGTCTGGATGAGCCACTTCCAGAGCCGTGGGTAGCAAGGCTACCGCCGTACAACATGCGCCATGTGGTGGCGTTTGGTTGTGGAGGTTTTCCGGTTGTCATGGTCGTGAATCCGGTCCAGCAAACGTTTGCTATTTTGGATGTGGTGGGACTAGATGCCGGGATAGTTCGTCTAGCCCGGCGTGCAGCCCCATTCATCCAACATTTGCTGGGATGCAACCTAGGAGGTATGGCTGGACAGTTTATAACTGAGCCTCTACCAGGGTGCGAGACCGAGCCCGCGGTTGCCCTGGTAGACCTCCTAACAAGTCGGACGCTTCACACGCGTCCGCAACTCCAGGATATTCCTTTCGAGGAATTCCGAGCCCTGGAGGAAAGCCGTCTTAGGGGGACGGTCTTCGATACTGGTTTTGGGTGGCGTAACACCCAGATGTGCTTGTGGTGGGCACGTCAGTGGGCTGCGGAGTGGATGGGCTCCACTTTCGCGACACCGCCAGAGAAGCCGTCCGGTCCCTAAGAAGGTCAGGTTCGGGGAGCAATCCTGGCTGGCTTGACTGACCTGTTCCCGAGACGGAACAGGGAAGTTGAGAGGATTGTGGCAACCTGGTCTGCTCCAATTTTAATTTTGTTGGAGCAGACGAATTTCTCTATGGTGGTCTGCCTGACAGCTACAGTAGGCTGTTGGGACGGACGCCATTTTGGTGCCAGCAGACCTCTCACCATGAAGTCTATGGGTGAGAGGTCAGAAGTGACCTCTGTCCCCTCCAGGTGGAGTTGCCTGGAGGTTTCCTGTGGCCTAGTCAACCACAGGATCTGGGCAGTTGGTTGTAGGACTTGAAAGTGACTAGACCTGTGGGTGGAGGTCAAGTGGACCTCCACTGTCCAGCTCTTTGGCTCATCTTTTGTTTTGCCACTGTGCCTTGGCCTTTAGGCCTTGTTTGTATATTTATGGGGGCTTGGCTGGTAGAAGATTACCAGCCAAGTTGTGTAAATATCACTACCATCGTTTTATACATCTAATCATCGTAAGTGTGAATAAATCCACTTTTATATTCATCTTACTTTGTGTCCGTGTCTTTTCTTGGGGAGTACCGCGGAGGGTGGGTTGTCCGGTTTGGGGATCAACGCCACCGTCTTTCCGACTTGTTTCGGCCGGTCCTCGTGTCGGCTCGCGGTAGAACCGGAGTTCTACCGCGATATTCTCGGCGTGGCGGCGTGGTTTTTCGTCGTGTCCGTCGTGGGTGGCTCCCGGAGCCGACACAACCCGGGGAGCACCGTGCGGGAGACGGCTACGGGTACGGTCCCGTCCCCGTGAGGAGCCGGTTGTGCGGTAAGTTTTACGCTGTTTTTGGGGTGAACTTACTGGGGTTATTGTAACGGTCCGGCGGGACGTTAGACTACTGTATATAACAATTCACAGTTGGCTATACTGAGGATGATCACCAAAGCTTATATATAGTGACTCCTTGGGCCTATAGTCGACAAACTGAATTGTGTGGGTCTCACAGTCAAATAGGAAAAAAGGAAACATGGTAGTCATTGTTTCACATTTTGAGTAACCTTGTCTCAATACCTAAAACGAATGACATTTTTCAGTAGGCCAAAATTGTCGTAATCTGTGGGTACGAGCTACTACTAGGTCACTTCCGAAACCTCTATTATGCAGGGCAGTGCCGTCTTGAAAATTATTGGGGCCCTGGGTTAAGTGAAAAACGGGGGCCCATAGGCCAAACCACAATTGTTACAATTAAACATAGATAAGGCATGTTAAGTTAAAGTTAAGAAATAGGGCACTTTAAAAATAATGGGGCCCTGAACTACAGCCCAGCTAGCCCGTGCCCGATGGCACTGATGCAGAGAGAGTTGCTTGTGTATTATCTTCTTTTTAAGCGTATGCAGATCTTCTAGCCCTTAAAATTATTTCTGGGCCATGTCCAGACTCGCAAGTGACTGGATGCAAACTGGAAAAATGTTATACCCTTACACACAAAAATTTGATAACTAAAATAATATAACTAAAAGTTTTATTTTTAAAATCCCTCTTGTATACAAATTACTACTGTAGTTTAAAATTTTCATAATTCAAACAATTTCGTTTTTTATGCCTGGTGGGAGAGAGCAGGCCTTTCCCTATAGAGTGGGATGACAGCCAGATTTGAATTATGCCTCAGTCAGAGGAACCCTGGTAGGGTTACCGCTTGTCCCAAGAAGATGAAAGGCGGCCCGCAGGGGTCCTGTTGGCTCAAGACCCAAGTGAAATGGGCCAGATACTAGAGAAATTGTCTCTGGAGTCGAATTCGGATCGTGTGCTCTCTCTCCTATGTCTTCCCGTATGGGATTCCACCGTGAGTCTGTCCCTAAAAAGGCAGACGACGGTGGGAATTACATAGCAACAGTTGTGGAGGCAGCTAAAGAAAAGTTACCGCCATGCCGCCGCCCGATTCTCTGGTACCATTAGCGGCTAAGCGCCATCTTGTTTACGTTATTAAAGATAGGAGGACGCCAACCAGTATTTTTCGACGTAAATACCGGAGAAAAGGCAGGGAAAAAAATACAATACTGTTGGATGTTTCTGTGAAAAAAGTAAGTCCCTACCAGAGTTTTCTCTTTTTCTGCATATTTGCAGCCTGGTATGGCTGGACAGTGAGTCAAACGGTCATTGACCGTTTGCTCATGTGGTGGAACCCTACGGCGTCGCCATATTTGTTATGGTGATGGGTGTAACCAACGATCTATAAAGAATATATTGGCGGTTAAGACGCCATCTTTGAGGCGAATTGAACACTACGGCGGCCATGACAGTAAAAGGCAAAAAGCTCGTAATTGCCTATGGGCTGCTCATAAGGTAACAGTTAAGTTTAGTAGGTAGTACCCCCACCTACCCTCGATTACCCTCACCTGCCCAAAAATATCGCGACCTGCCCAGAAATAACGAAATTCTGCCTTTTCTGCCCGTCCTGCCTTTTAGTATGACCCCTAATGTATTCGACTGCTGATCACTGTCCTTTCTGCCTACAACTGTCATGGCGGTGCATAGCTGCAGTAGCCTCAGTTTGGGGGCGCTGATGTCTATGAATTGCCAATCTATTCTTTATAGATCGTTGGGTGTAACAGGTAATTAGAAATCAGTACGAGCAGAAGTTGGCTACGCCCTTTTTATGACGAACCGGCAACTTCTAATTGGTTTGTTGTGTGGTTCCATGTTCAAAAAGGCAGGGTATGTGACGTCAGACTTCATAACAAACCAATTAGAAGTTGTGTTCGTCATAAAAAGGGCGGAGCCAACTTCTGTCCGTCCCGATTTCTAATTGCCTGTGTGTACGCTTTGGGGAGCACCCATTTCTCTATGGTGGAGTGGACTAACGCTGTAGGGCTTAGTGGAGACCAAGTTCTACGGTGTTTGGCCTGTCAAATGGGGAAATAAATGGTTCTAACCGTCCAATTACTGTTAGAGACAGTCATGACCGTGCTCCATGGCGTTTGGATGGTGAAAAGTGTTTTACATGGTGACAGTCCGTGGAATCACTTTCCTTACAGTTTAAAATGGTTTTTAACTGTTTTTACTATTTCTTAGGTCCACCATGGCGGACAAAGAGGATGTTGGTGGGAGCAGCAGGTCTTATGCCTCTCTTGTTTGTTGCATCCAGGGGACGTAGGGCTGTTGGAGTCAGAGCCTGAGAGGTTCCCTAGCCCTGTAGGGCAGGCCATGGCAGCTGTAGGGGGTGGAGAATCGGTGGGTTCACCACTACCAGCGGCAGCTACGGTTGTTGGACCATCCCTTAATCTTCTGATGGTAGTTGGAAGCATGTGGGGACAGTTGTCACCGATTTCCACTGTGGAATCACCAAGGGCAACCATTCAGTTGGGAGCCATGGTGATTCCTACGGTTGTGAAATTGGTGGGCACGATTACGCCTGTCGGAGGGGTGGCTGCCTGCATAGAGGCTGCCCCAATGGCCAAACGTGGGTTTTCGTCTGACCAAAGCCGGTTAGATTGGGCTAGCCTGGTGGAGAAAAGCAGGGTGGACTCTTTGAGAGCCTTCCGGGTCATAAACATGGAAATGGAGGTAGAAACCACCGTGGATTTGGTGGTAGACACCTCCAGGCAGTGGAGGGGCCAAAACTGCTCTTCAGAGTCTGAAGGGAGTGGCCAGGCCTCCACGGGTGCTCAGTTGGTGACTGGAGCCCGTAAAGAAAACCCCACTGGTCAAGAAGATCCTCAGAAGGACGACCCTCTGGGTGTGGCCGAGGAAGAGGATCGATTTGACCGGCTTGACAAAGCACATCGCCTAATTTTTCAGGAAGGTTTCCCGATTGGCGACAAGTGCTATTTTGTCGGGGAATTTTCTTGCTTGCAAGTTCCGAAAGACGGAACTGAGCACCAGAAAAAGAAATTGGTGCTGCATGCTACACTGCCAGGATGAAAGCTCTGGCTGAGGCTGAGGCTCATTTGAAGTCCAAGCAAGCTGCAATGGCAAAATTTACCAAAGCAGTTGGTCTTCTTCCCAAACCTCTCACTCACCCTGAGGGGGCTCTGGGTGCTTTCCAGACAGAAGACACCTGCTTTCGGTGTGCCTGAAGCAGTGGCTTGTTGTTCAGGCTGGAAGTCCGCAACTCCCAAAAGGGACCGGAGGGCAGAGAAACAGGTTACCCAGCTTGTAGTATTTGTCCACAGTAAGGGCACCTCAGCAAGCAGTGGTGGTGGTCAGGGACAGAAATGTCTCCGGGGGAGGGAAGGCTTTCCCGCTGAGGAAACGGAGCCAGGAGGGGCAATTGCGAATCATTACGGCTCCTTCAGCATGTTTGGAGGCTGCTATTACTTGTGCAATGCCCTCCAAAGATCGCCAGGAGTTCGAACTCCGGGCAGGTCAGTTTTCGCCCCTGCCGGAAACTCCTGCCATTGTTCTGCTTGTAACAGGGGAACCTGCTGTCAGTTGTGGTGTCGCTCCGATTGCAATTGTCACCACCACTGCTGGTCAACAGCGAATTGCTCAGAGAGCGGTACAATCTGCCAAGGCATCAACCCATGGCACGGCGGATAAAGCTGTTGGTGGCAAGAGTCAGCCGACTCTTGCACCAGGGAAGACGTTTCTTCCTCGGGACAGCCGAGGTCATTTCGTGGCAACCCGACTGCCCTCGACTGTTGGTTCGGCTACGAAAGCCATCCCGAAGGCGATTACAGCTACGGCTGGAAAGGCTTCGGATGGTAAGTTCAGTCAAACTAAGGAAACTAACCACCCTCCAAAGTTTGACCGGCCTGATAAGTCCTCGAGCTCTGTTGGTTCCGGCTCGAGGCACAGTAAATTCTCTTCTCACAAAAAGGACAAGAGGTCCAAACATGAGAAGAGGGAAGGTCTGGAACCTCCTGCAAAGAAGTCCCAGGGGACTAGAGGCGAGAGTGTTGGGATGGATGAGGAGGTGTCCCAGCATGTTGGAAAGAGCGTGCCGGTCGGGAACCAACTTGACCATACTCATCCAGTAGTGATGGCGCGGACAGATGGGAGATCGATGCATGATGTGCTGGTCGGCATCCCTCCATCCTCCCCGAAGGTGGTCAAAGTACCGAGCCTGTCAGTTCGGTCGGTGGGAACTCTCCACCGGGTGAGCTTGCTCTTACCTCAGGGCGAAGACAACCTAGTGGGGAAAGTTAATGTTCCCACAAAACGTGGTCCTGTGACTCCCAGTGGGAGTACAACCTTCTCTCGTCCTAACGAAGGGGTTTTTGCAACCCTAGGACCAAAAGAACGATCTAAGTCTCACCAGCCTGAGGGCGAGGGTTGATGCTTTGGTGCGGATCCTCCTTATTCAGAAGGAGAGGTCTTTTTGAATAACCGGCTTGGTCTGTGGCAGGACCAGCCGGGAATGGAGGGGTACCAATACCACGGGTACTACCGCTTAGCAGAACCACTCCCAATTCTGTGGGTTGGGTTGTTGCCATCATTCAGCATGTGCTATGTGCTTGCTTTTGGTGGTAGAGACTATCCGGTGTTGCTTGTCAACTCAGTATGGCAGAAGTTCGCTGTTTTGGACATGATGGGACTAGGAGACGGGATAGTGCATCTAACCCGCCTCGCAGCCCCATACGTCAAGCATCTGCTGGGATGCAACATAAGAGGTATGGCTGCTCAGTACATTACGCAGCCCCTACCAGGGTGTGAGACCGATCCTGCGGTTGCCCTGGTGGACCTCTTAACGAGTTAGACACTTCATGTGAGTCCACAGCTTGATCAAATGGGCATCGTGGAGTTGCGATGCCTGGAGGAAGAGCGACTCAGGGGGACGGTCTTCGATACCGGACTCAGGTGGAGGAACACCCAGATTTGTTTGTGGTGGACACGTCGGTGGATAGTGGAGTGGATGGGTGTCATCTCTGCTCCACCTCCAGAAAAGCCGTCTGAGTAGGGTCAACAGGAGCAACCCTAACTGGCTCAACGGACCTGTTTCCGGCACGGAACAGGGAAGTTGAGGGGGTTGTGACGACTCAGTCTGGCTCCTTACTTAATTAAAAGGAGCAGACTAAATCCTGATGGTCATCTGCTAGGCTGCTTGGAGTAGGCAGCCAGGCAGATGCCATATTGAGGCCAGCTGCCTCTCACCATTGGAAGTTAATAGGTGAGAGGTGAAGTAAGGTCACTGTCCTCCCCCAGGTGGAGCAGCCTGTGGGACTTATAATGGCCTGGTCGGCCATTTTGGAGGACAGTGTAGTGTGGACAAAAGAAAAAAAACACCTTGCAGCTGGAGGTCAGAAGAATGACCTCCAGGAAAGATGGCCACCATATTCACCATATTATATTTATTTATTCACCTTTTGTGTTCTTCCTGCTGGCTGAATTAGCCAGCAGATGCTTGTTTATCACAGTAAGTGTTTAATTAAACTTATTTATCTTATCTACACGGTGTCGTGTTTTCTTGGGGGAAGTAACCACGGGAGGGTTGGGGTTTCATGGGGAGATCTCCGCCGTCTTGTTCCGGCCGTAGCCGGCCGGTTCTTTGCCTCGATTCACGGTAAAATCCACCGGGAGTTCACCGTGGCACCTCGACTTGTTCTGCGGCGTTCGTCCATCGTTTGTGTCGAGGGGAACTCCGGGTTGGCCAGCACCACCCAAGGAAGCGTGCAAAAGGGATAGCCATGACTCGGATCCCATCCCTGATGGAGTTGGGCCGGGTTAGTTGGGGAAAACTTGCCTGGGGTTATTGCGACGGTCAGTCGGGCCATTACAACATGTTTTCTATTAACAAAAATTAACCACATTTTCGATAATTTTATGCTGTATGATTAATATTGATTATATCCTCTCACATCTTATATAATTGACATCGTTAGATTAACCTTGTTACGTCAGAGCATTTGACAAAAATTTAGGCATGTCATTAATGAATCCAAGAATTGTTTCATTTAAACTTTTGAGAGCGTGTCTTATGATCCTTATTCTATCAGACTAAATGACACAATCTTAAACTTTTTCTCAATCTCTTTGATATTTCAAACTTCATCTTATGTTGATGCAACTATAGTAGAAAACTTACTATTACGGTGTAGCAAGAAGTTATTATATTACCTGTATGACTCCCACTGTAAAACATACAACAACTGCAACCTCCACAGGTGTATAACTCACTGAAGTGTTTATATCAGACATTGTAATATTATTTAGACCACTGTCAATAGGTGGCTGCGATGTAGGTGAAGCCAATCTATCCACAGATTTACTAAGCATGAGACACACAACTGCAAATGTTCCTAGAAGTTGCCAAAAAGTCATACAATAAAATGTATACTTTAATTAATATTGCTTTTTTTAATAAAAAAATTATTACCTATTGATATATGCCTTGATGTTCCCATGAATGCATAGATAATGACAGGAAACAAGGACACATATAGTCCTAAAACAGGAGGAACGTTTGCCAACATTGCATATGCCATACCTAAAAGAAGAAAAAAAGTATCTTTTCAAATTACACGATTAATTTTCAAGTTGATGGAAAACTTTGAAATAGGCGTTTTTTATTCTCATGTTGCGGGGCTGAATCACAGCAGCTCAGATTCATGTTTTTTTGAGTCCCATCGAAATGGGAAACATTTCAACATTGTTGCGGGACATTTCATTCTGTGGACGTCTTTTGAAACATGAACAAAAAGAGTCAAAGGGCTCAGTTTGCTATTAATTATTAAAGACATCTTTAAAAATTAAAAGCAAACTGAGCCCTTTGAGTCTTTTTCAGTGGTCCACGTCATTTTTTAAGTCTAGTACTAGACTTAAAAAAAGATGTCGGCCACTGAAAATATTGTTAAACTAATTGAGGACCTTCTGTATAAATTGTTTGTGGGAAGTTATGGTCTTCTGATTACAATGGTAACTAAAAAAATGAAATTTAGAAATCCTGCCCCATCTTCCGATTTCAGGGTGTCCAAAAGCTCTCAGCTTTCCCCTCTTTGTGAATCACCGTGTATGCTCATATTGCAAGGGCCACTTCCGCTGGTGATATTTACATGGTGAAAGTAAGAAGGAGGAAGAAACACTTGAGTGTAGGTCTGGAACACACGGAACAATGTTGTGGGTCTGAATCACGATAGTTGCGATTCTGCCCCGCAACATTGAATCGGAGCAGTCCCACAACAATGTATTGCAACAAAGAATCTGGTGTGTACTAGGCTTAAAGTAACGAATATAACTGCTACTTAATGAAAAGCAACAGTTAAAAACATAACTGCGCCACACATTAACTATAGTATTTTGTTATTCACCTTTTCTCTATTTTTATTTTCAATACGATCAATAGTGGCAATTGTTAGCATTTCTTGTACAAGAAATTTTTCACGAAAACCAAGCAAAATTACACTACTTTGATGCATGCTACATTTTATACAACGGACACCCCCATTCAATTCCATTTTTAAGATATTGTAATCATGCACTCGCATATTGTGTGCACGATCATCGCTCGTATACATATTTAAATTTAATATACGGATGTAGATTGTTTCACAGTTATTATTGTCTGAATTTTTGTTTATAAATATTTATTAGTTAGAATAGTATAATTGTCAATTTTGTGAAATACATTTTTTAGTCTTTACAATTCTCAAAGTCTCTTTTCTATCAATAGGGTTTCTGATTATGCCTGTAACACCTGTACACCCAATATATTTTGTTTATACCTTCCCCTAGTTGAGGATTAGAATTGAAACTTTTGCCTTTTTCCTTCCACCTTTTCATTTTGTCACCTCCTGTTCCACCCTTCCCCTCTAGTGAGAGGCCAGAAGAAACTATAGAGATAATTAGACTGTCTACATATTGACCACATTTTCTATAGACCAGGCCTATTCACCAAAAATCCCAGACAGGGAGAAAAACAAACAACCCCTCTATTTTCCTGGTTTTGAGAACATGGAGTATTTATGCCCCCAACATAAATGCTCCATGAAGGTTCTAATACAATTTAAATAAAAGTGTCTGAAAATTATGTAAATTATGTTACGTCACAGTGACCAATGAGAATTCTCCACTGTTAGTCTATGAAGGTTATTTTATATAAAAAGGCCACAATAGTACTAAAAAGAGAGGCTTTTTGGCTTTTAAGCCATCTTCACTGGAGAATTCTCAACAGCAAACACTTCCAACAGTTAAAGGTACTTTGGAGCAGTACCTCAAAACTAAAACCACTAGTTACAATAATTGGAGTACTGTGGCTAAGTTTGATGGTTGCTCCTGAGACCATAGTTTAACTTGCTTTGGAATAGTCAGCTTGAATTATCTGAGTAAAGCAGTAGGGTAACAGATTTCTGCTAGTTTCCATGTTATTGGAGTACTGCAGATCTGTTGGTTCCTAGTGACAAAACTAAAGGGTGAATTCAGCATGACTGATTCAAAGAGAGATAGCTTGAGCTGGCTTTATTTAAGTACACTCAGAGGGTACCACTAATCTAATAGTTTCCATTTAAATGGAGTACTGTAGCCAGTTGGTTCTAAAGAGAAACAAGAGTAAACTCAGTCAGAGCTAGTTTGGAAGTGTTCATCCTCATTTGATGCTGTAGGTGGTTTGCTGTTCTTATGTAAGTGTTATATGTATTTTCTTTTATTATTTCTATTTTTTATTTTTTCTGAAATTATTTAGCTTTTTATACTTTTCATTTTAATTCATAGCCTTATTGTCATTATGTACACATTTTTGCTAAATCAGTATTTCAAATATAAACATATGTAACTTCTTAAGCCCACTTTTTAATCTTATTATAGTATCATATTTGTGTTTAATCAATTAATGATATGGAAAAAATCCTATGATAATCCTTTTATAATATTTTTGGTAAAGGTCATGTTAATCCAAGTTTATATTTTTCTATGAAGTAAAATAAAGTATTCTTTAACTTAAATAAAATTTGAGTCAATTTGATTTATTTATTTTTATGGGCCTTCATTGACCCTGAACCTTAAACTTAAAATTAAATTCAGTTGGTTATTTTCAAAAATAAAGCTATAAAGCCAGAAAACAACCAACACGGACGACACACCTAAAGAAACATTTTTCTTTACAAACAAATATGTGTTTCTTTCAGTTACATCTAGATTTCATTGAGTGCTAAGTAGTAAATACTTATTTCTGGTTTTTTTAATTCTTACAAACGTAAGCGGCAAAAAGTCAATTATTTATTAAATTTGGTTTATTTGAAGTAAACTTAGAATCCCCTAAGGGGATCCCCTGGAAATTGATATATTTAATAAATTAAATATTGAACATAGGGTTAAGTAGAATAAATTAATCTCGAAAAAGGGATCCGCGGATTGCCAAAGTTTGAAGACTGCTGATCTAATGTTCATAACTCTCCCATATTGGTTTTACTATGTCCTCTCTCGTGCTTACTGTATTATACTGTATGCAGTCATGCGTACTAGCTAGAAACTCCTATCTCAGTAATGTCCACATAGGCACTTCGCCTCCTCCTCCCCCTTGAATATTTGTTTTCTAGTGGGGAGCGACGCCAGTCACACTAATTCGCGACATTTTTTCAATGTATGCTTAACACCAAGCATGTAAACACTTTTTATCAGTTTCAGTAGCTGTTAAATTTTGGTATAAGTAAATTTATACCGGTATTTCATAGTTAAGAAAGCCTCACAAGGTAAACCAATTTTTAGAAGTTCCTGACGACTTCACAATACCTAAGACTATCCTACGACTATCCTAAGACTACCCTTAGACTATTACCTTACTGGACTTACAACTCCCGAAATTTTGTGTTCAACTGATATGCAGCGTTGCTTTAGAAACAGTGCCTAGTCTAGCGGGACTATGGTATATCGAATTTAGAGAAGGTGTCAAGTTTAGGACGAGTTCATTTTGTAGTTAGAGAGGGTGTATTTCAAGGTGGCAGACATTGAAAAAAAAATCATGTACGAGATTCACTAAGATTTGCAAAAATTCATCCAGATTCACAGCAGATCGTACATATGGAAATTAAAATCTGAAAATCCAGTAAAACGTGGAAAAACTAAAAAATGGCTTGCCATACAGTGCATGATTCACCGCCAATGTCTTCCCCTTTGCAAAAACGAGACTCACTCGGATTTTACCCACAAATAATGCCATCAGACGGAACTAGCTTCACTTTTGCCTTAGACCATGCATTCAATGCTTTAACATGAAGAAGATAGGAAGTTGCCAGTCCAGGAAAGTAATAGTCTAAGGTCTAACAACATATGTAAATTTGTTATTTATTTCTATTGTACCGAAGCCCTGGAGGCTCCAGTGTGAAATTGTTTTTTAACATACTGTCTCTGATATTTATATCAGAGACAGTATGCTAAAAATTATTTCACACATGAGCAACTCAACTCATAGATATTGATAGAGATACTAAGTCTGAAATTTCAGACTTAGTATCTCTATCAATATCTATTAAGACAAATGTCTCTAGGGCAAACAGTTTTAGGGCAAATGTCTCTATTGCAAATGGCTGTGGGGCAAGTGTCCATTTAGAGCAAATGTTTTTTTAGGGCAAATAGTTTCAAGGCTTAGGACAAATGTCTATATACTGGATATGACATGTTTTCATATCTATTATCTAGGTATTCATAAAAATAAAAGCTGTATGCATAATTCATATTCAAGCAAGAAGAACGGGGCGGCAAGGGTATCTTCATATTTTTCCCCGGGTAACTCAGCCAGTATATATATATATATATATATATACATGTATATATATATATATATATATATATATATATATATATATATATACATGTATATATCTATATATATATATACATGTATATATATATATATATATATATATATATATATATATATATATATATATGTATATATATATATATATATATATATGTATATATATATGTATATATATATATATATATATATATATATATATATATATATATATATATATATATATATATATATATATATATATATATATATATATATACAAACATCCATTTTTATATATATACAGATATAAGATTTATATTTTTTAGACATTTGATTTTTTCTATAAAAAGATTGTGAGATTGTGTGAATGTATAAATAACTTATTTGTGAGATCATGTGAATGTATATGAATATAAGTGTGATAAAAATTGTGAATATTATTCAGAGTGAGTGGGGTTGCATGAGGTTGCAGTGTTTTTAGCAGCAAGAGGATGGTGCAACCAAACATACCTATGGCACTGGTCAGAATGCAATAACTTTATGTTCAAAATACAATAACTATGAAATAATTCCAGGATTTAACATAGAAATGTTGTCTCATATATTGTAGACAATAAGTCTGAAATTTCAGACTTATTATCTCTGAAATTTCAAGGACAGTACGTTCAAAATTATTTAACACATGAGCCTCCAGGGCTTCTGTACTATTGTTTTCTCTCTCCTTTCCTATAACAAACGCGTTGATATTTCACTATGCGCGCTTTTAAAAGGCTGCTAAGAGCACTAGAAACTTTTTTGTATTGAACCCATATTTATATCTGTTAAAGAAAAAACATTAATTTTTAAAAATACTTAGTCGCGGCTATAAAGTTGTCCAATTTTGACGGTTCAAAGTGCAATGTGCACCTTAAATATATGCTGATCGAGTGAAAGAATGACAAAAAAATTGGTAAGTGCGTTTCTATTTTTAAAAACTATTTCAAAATCACGAATTTCTAACTCTTATGTTATGCGCTCTTAAGAAAGAAATTCATTAAAATGCTCGTAAAAATAAAAATAAAAATAATATTAAAAAAAGAGAAAAACAGCTGCACGTGCGCCATTTTATTGGCTTCACTGTGGTTTATTTATGGTTTTTTAAATTATTTTTAAGCTGCTATTACACTAGCAACTTTTAATGCAATAAAATGTGCAATGTGACATGCAACTTCCTTGTTTATAGTATGATATGACATGCAACTTGATAAATCCTTTCAACTAGTGTCAAACTCAGTCTCACCGAGTTGAACAGATTCAACTTCTGACAGACTTTTCAATTAAACTTTCTGACAAACAACCAATCAGGCCGTTTGCTGGAAATGACACATGTAATATTGAACGAATTCGCGGTTTCATAACTTCCGGTTTATGAACTTCAATATGGACACAATGGACACAAACCAAGGGGGCAGACATTGAAGAAAATCATGTACGATTTTCACTACGATTCACAGCAGATCGTGTGGATGGAAAGTCGTTTTACTTTTTAGCTGCATTTTACTGGATATCCAGAATAGAATTGAAATTTTAAAATTCAGCAAAACGCGGATTAAAAGTAAAATGGCTTCCGATACCGTACGAGATTCACCCGAATGTCGGTCCCTTGACATAAACGAAGTTTTGAAAACTTGATTGGGAACTAGGTTATAGAAGTTTATTACAAAGCCCTAGTTGCAAGTCACATCACACATGATACCAGGTTGCATTGCAAGTTGAATTGCATTGGAGGTTGCTAGTGTAATATAGGGGCTTTAGGTATATTTTCCAACATTAGTTTGAAAATGACTTGTGTACCGCATTCACCGTTTGTTGACCTTTGTCTGCAACCCTGATGCTTTTTTTTAACTTTGGTTCAAAAAGTCTATGGCTCGTACATTCAAAATAGTTTTAATATGTGTATTAGAAAATATTTTACCTTGTGGTATATGCATGACACCTACAGTGATTCCTGCTATTATATCTGAAACAAGGTTTTGTCTCGCACTGTAGCGTGGAATCCAACTGATAATGGGAATATGATGTTTCGCAAAATTGCACCAATAACGAGAAGAAAGTGTGTTTGTACAGTTGCATTGCGATCTAATAACATCGGCAGTAGACTCTATTGCACCTATATACATGAAAAGAAGAAGCAATTTATTAATTGTTGTACAGTATGTCATTTATGCTCAATGCTTGGAACAGGCAATTAGAAATCGGGACGAACTTCAGTTGACTCTGCCCTTTTTATGACGACCAGCAACTTCTAATTTGTTTGTTGTGTGGTTCGACGTTGAAAAGGGCGGAGCATGTGACGTCCGACTACACAACCAACCAATTAGAAGTTGCGTTCGTCATAAAAAGGGCGGAGCCAACTGAAGTTCGTCACGATTTCTAATTGCCTGTATGCTTGGACCCCATTTATTGCTTTTCTTTTTGAGAGAAGCTGTTCACAATACACAGTGTCACCAGCGTTTCTAGTTAGCAAAGTGTGGTGCCAGGCAGTAATTATTTATCGAGATCAATTTTCATTTTTTTCCTCAATTGTGTATGTTTTCCAGGCTTAAAAAATAATACTGGATTGCAGAATATATTCCGCGAGTGCAGCGAGCTACAACAAATTCATAATTTTATCTTTCTGCTGCTCTGCAGTTTCTGCAATCTCTGCTTTTTTAAGTTTTTAGAGAAACCCTTCTACTATCCCGACAGGGTAAAAAACTTTTCTTTTCGTTGGTGCCACCCCAAAAAAAGTACCGCCCGGGACGGACCGCCCTTCCCCCCTAGCTACGCTACTGGTGCCAGGACCAGCCAATACATTAGGCAAACTTAGGCTGTCGCCTAGGGCGCAAAAGTCCAAAAGGGGCATTTTAACAAGAATGTAGTTTTTTATTGTTTAATTTAAACAGAAACAATTATGAATTAAATATTATTAATTTTAATTCTTATTAAAATTGATTAGGCCTTATTTTTTATTTTGAGTCGCACTGGGGTTTAGAATTAATAGATGAATGTGTGGGAATAGGTAAACTTGTTGGTGGACAGTGTGAAATATTACTTCTGCCCTCCAGCCGTTAGACTTTAGGCCACCCATGCCCATGGGCACACCCACCAAACCAGTTTCCATCAACTGAGTAACCCCACAGCCAAAAAGTAGCCAGGCTGGCACTCAGGTTGTCTCTAAAGAAGTGTTCCCAAATAAGACACATGTTAGTATGAATGTCATTTTCTCAGCTGAGAAATAGGATGATATGGCACCCATCTCTCCAGTAATGTTCACATTATTGATGTAGGACATCTACAGTAGTGTAACACCCAGAAACCCATAGCCTGGGGGTAAACAACTCATACTTGTCTCTCCCTTTCTCTCTCTGACTCATACTTAAGTGGCGGATTGATCCTCTTAGGACCATGGTCACTTGGACCTGGTTACACCTCGTAGGTGTACACTTATCCAAGGTATAAAAAGACCATGCTCGTCTTTGTTCTTTGTCCACTCTTGCTCAACTTTTGTACTACGATGATTAACATATCTGTATCACATCATGGGCCCGTGGACGCACCTTTAATTGATAACTATTCATTCTTATAATGTTACTGTTTCTTTACAAGAAAGAGTGAATAAAAGTGTTTGCAATATGAAATTGCATTGTCTACTGTTTGGAAACTAATCCTTCTCTAGACAAGCCGGAGACACCATAGGACAAGAAGACATATAGATCCCTACGGAGCAACACATCTTCCAACCAACAAAAGAAGATGATCATCAATGGCGGCATGAAGTGAATGGTCACCACCATTTTGTGAGATTACACCCCTACACAGAAGGCTGATCACAATCCATGAGCATCCGACTACCTCTGTAGCTCGAATCTTCTCCGTGTAGCCCTGTATGTGCACAGAGCAAATCCAAGCACATTTGAAACTCCGTCTGTATCTTCTTTTTCAATCTATAAAGAAATTATACTACAAAAAGGGAGTGCTTAGAAGTAGTGTTTGGCGTCCAGATGGGCAAGGTAGGATCGTTTTAGGAAGCCATTGATGGTGGTAATGGAACACCATGCATTTTGTTGTTGCCTTCAAAAAGCCCAGGAACTTTAAGGAATTCATATAATAAGGAAGGTAGGGAAAATCACAGCGGTCTCACGGTCACAAGATCTCATATCCCCATTATTTGGTTCCCACACCCTCCAAGGGCTATGGATATCCTCAGTTAAAAACCTGGGAAAAATGCTCAATTATACAAATATACATGTATTAAAAGATTAAAAATAGTTGCCATTATCCAAACAAATTATAAAATTAAATATTAGCATCCTTTAAATATATAGAACCTTTTAAAATTTAATTCATTATTGTGGGTATGATCCCGTTCCCGAGTTATATCGCCCAGAAAAAAAACTTCATCTATATTTAATTACTATTGGGGTAACCCGTTATAAATGATGGGAGCCCAATTCACAGGCAATTGTGCCCAGCATTAGAATTTCTTTTCCTCTGCCCTTTTATGACGTCAGACCAAGTAACAAACCAATTAGAAATTGAAAAGGCAGAGCATGTGACATCAGACCAAGTAACTAACCATATAGAAATTGATGACGTTCATAAAAAGCCGCAGCAAAAGAAATTCTAATGCTGGGCGCAATTGCCTGTGATAGATTCTAGTTTAATTTAGCTACTATTATCCCCTCCCTTTTTTCATATTTGAAAGAGAAAATGAGATTTTCATTTTCTCTGGTGAGCGCATGAGCGTCCTTTGTTCCTTTTTTTTTACTAATTTCATTTCAATTTCAGTTTCCCCCTACCCCTTTTTTCACTTCCACGTTTCTCTCTACCCCTCCCCTTTCCAACCTTTTCTCCTCTCCAATTTCTCCAAAGCCTCGTCTATTCTTCGTTCCTTCCTTGATTCCTTCTTTCCTTCACTGTTTGACAATTACAAAAACCTTGAAGCACGTCGGAATTTATATAAATTTAAACGACTAAATGAACCGCTTTTTTTCACAAGGACAAGATTACTTTGCTCTCGCCCCGTCCAAGAACCTCATGATATTAAATTGGAGAGAGGAAAAGGTTGGAAAGGGTAGGGGGACGGATAGAGAGAGAAACGTGAAGGGGGAAAAAAGGGGGAGGGGGAAACGAAAATTGAAATGAATGGAGTAAAAAAAGAACAAATGATGCGCATGCGCACACCAGAAAAAAATGAAAAGCTCAGTTTCTCTGACCCCAGCATTAGAATTTCTTTTACTCCGACCTTTTATGAACGTCATCAATTTCTAGTTGGTTTGGTACTTGGTCTGACGTCATAAAAGGGCTGAGGAAAAGAAATTCTAATGCTGGGCACAATTGCCTGTGAATTTGGCTCCCGTCATTTATGACGGGTTACCCCCACTAGTTATATATATAACATCCCAGGTCTGTGTATCTATCTATATATCTGTCTCTGAAGTAACGCTGTACAACCATTGAAGCATGTCGAAATTTATATAAATTTGAATAAATGAACCGCTTTTTTTTTCTCAAGGTCAACTATATGTTGCACACTCCCCATCCATGAACCCCATGATATTAAATTGGAGAAGGGAAAAGATTGGAAAGTGTAGATGGGGGAGAGACACACGTGGTGGGAGGAAAAAAGGGGGAGGGGGAAACTGAAATTGAAATGAAAGGAGTGATGAAAAATGAAACGCTCATTTTCTTTTTCAAATATAAAAAAGGCGAGGAAATAATAGTAGCAAAATTAAACTAGAATTTATCACAGGCAATTGTGCCCAGCATTATAATTTTTTTTGCTCCGCCCTTTTATGAACGTCATCAATTTCTAATTAGGTTTGTTACTTGGTCTGACGTCATAAAAGGGCGGAGGAAAAGAAATTCTAATGCTGGGCCCCCCTCCCGTCATTTATGACGGGTTACCCCACTAGTATATATATATAATAATTAATTAATTAGTCGATGAATTGTTTTGATTTTCATGTGCATCCAGCTTTTCAGATCAAAATGTTTTAATTAAATTTACAGGCAAAGTTAAGGATGAATTGCTGAAAAATTAGAATAAAGTATCGTGTTACTTGAGCCATAGGCCTACAGTGTATGTCTTACTATATGTTAGCCTTGGCCTATTAACATATTGGCCAAAAATAGATAAATTAGTAAACAGTCAATGCCTTACTTTTCTCAACAGGTTTAATGTACTGATATTCATTTCTGAAGTCAGTATGTGTGAGAGCTTGCCGTCGTGTTGTCGAAACTGCAACGCTCTTAAGTAATGAATCCTCCATTTGTTTAGATTCTGTTTCCATTATCAGTTGGATGCTAAAATAATAATTAAAATAATTCAATATACATTAGTAATATATATAAATGTATATAATAAATATACATATATATATATATATATATATATATATATATATATATATATATATATGTGCACATTTTTTATTACAATTTATATTAAAAGTTAAAAAATATTTTTCAAACTTTGAAAAATTGTCACTTCTTCAACTGTAAAATGTTATCTATGGTTTTTACATCAATGGATAGAGAATGTAATGAACTTTCACATAGCATAATTAGTTTTCTTGTAGGTGGACCACCACAGGGCCAAAATCGGGGTCAAAAGTCACCCAAATTGGTTTTTTCGAAGTTTTGGCTAATTTTTTTTATTATGTTGCAAACATAGTTCAATCAAAGTAATAGTGCCACATACTAGAGTAGACCCAAGTGCATAACTGCAAAAAAATATGAACCCTGACCTTTGACCTCAACACGACCTAAAGTGGGTTCAAATTTGACCAAAATGCTAAAAATTGAACGTGTAATTTGACACCCTAAATTTTAAAATAATGAAAAGATGATTAAGTACTCTTTTCTTCTCACAGTTAAGATGTTTATTTTGAGCTATCAACCATTTTTCTATCTTTATTAGTTTGGGAGTAAGCATTTTTTGAATTTACATCATTTTCAGCAAAACAGTGAAACTTCAAAGGGCCAATTCTCCAAAAATTATGGCCCGATTTAAAAACAAAAAAAGTTAGAGTATTTTTTTATGTTCTAGTTGTGTTATGATTTTTTAGATTAACATCTGTGATGATCAAGCAACACAATTTGAAATTTTGGGTGAATTAGTGATTAATATATATATATATATATATATATATATATATATATATATATATATATATATATATATATATATTCAGATTTTCTCACATTGTTCACATAGATTCTATGTGATAATTGATAAACGTCCTTTTAGGGCAGAAGTTTCTTTAGGGCAAGTGTCTATAAAGCAAATGTCTATAAAGCAAATGTCTATATCCCATATATTATAGATGTGGAGCCTGTCTAGGACTACATACATGGAGACTTTGTTGGGGATAAGTACTATTATGTAACGTCCCGTATTGATGGTGACAATACGACAGTACTCAAGTTTCGTGATTCATAATTGATAATTTTATATTAATTAGGAAAGGCAACCACAAGAAATTATTTTAATTCAGCAAAAGAAAACTTCGTTTAATTCTTGAATCAAGAATCAAACTAGCAGAGCATTATCCAGATTCTTGATAATGCTATGCTAGATGCTAACCTTTAACAAGGCTATGCTACAGAAAAACGTATTTATGGTTTACTTATGAATTTAAATTAACTTAAGCACGTTTTTGCACATTTTTGGCCTTGTTTGCACAGTGTTACAGATACAGGGAAATAAAGAAAGATAGACGGGACTTATAATATATATACTAATGGGGTAACCCGTCATAAATGACGGGAGCAAAATTCACAGGCAATTGTGCGCATGCGCGTCGTTTTTTTCCTTTTTTTACTCCTTTCATTTGAATTTCAGTCACCCCTCCCACTTTTTCCCCTCCACGTTTCTCTCTCTCTCTCTCCCCCTCTACACTTTCCAACCTTTCCCCCCTCTCCAATTTAAAAAAATTATAATGCTGGGCACAATTGCCTGTGATAAATTCTAGTTTAATTTTGCTACTATTATTTCCTCGCCTTTTTTATATTTGAAAAAGAAAATGAGCGTTTCATTTTTCATCACTCCTTTCATTTCAATTTCAGTTTCCCCCTCCCCCTTTTTTCCTCCCACCACGTGTGTCTCTCCCCCATCTACACTTTCCAATCTTTCCCCTATCCAATTTAATATCATGGGGTTCTTGGATGAGAAGGGTGCAACATATAGTTGACCTTGAGAAGAAAAAAAAGCTGTTCACTTCTTCATTTATTTAAATTTATATAAATTCCGACGTGCTTCAAGGTTTTTGTACAGTGTTACTCCACACACACACAGACCTGGGATATTATATATATATATATATATATATATATATATATATATATATATATAATAATAATAATAATAATAATAATAATAATTATATCATTTGAACTCAAATTGAAAAATGCTAAATCAAAGTTTGCAATGAACGAAAATATACAAAGGTTTTTCTATTAATAGCTGGAGCCACTAATAAAGATTTGCCATCACATAAATTATTTTGCAATTTCAATTAATAAATAAAAGTTATAATTATGCCTTGTTTCCATTGGGGTGAGAATTTCAACTTTTTGAAAATTTCATCTGGTGAAAAATTAGCAGAAACGTGGCCCCCACAAATTGAGTATCATACGCAAAGGCCACGTTTGTTCAATTTTTCACCAGTTGAAATTTTCACCCCAAAAAAAAACTTGTCTTGATTAATCTTGCGATTCCATTAACTAGCTGAAATGCTATCTGGTTTTGTCAAAAACGTATTCCAATCTAGTTTTCAAAACTTCGTTTATGTCAAGGAGACGACATTCGGGGGTGAATCTTGTACTGTATCGGAAGCCATTTTACTTTAAATCCGCGTTTTACCTGAATTTTAAAATTTTAATTCTATTCTGGATATCCAGTAAAATGCAGCTAAAAAGTAAAATGACGTCCAATCCACATGATCTGCTGTGAATCGTAGTGAAAATCGCACATGATTTTCTTCAATGTATGCCCCCTTGGTTTGTATGTCCATATTGTCATCAACTAACGGGAAGTTCATAGAACGGAAGTCATGAAACCGGAAATTTTGTTCACTGTTACATATGTCATTTCCGGCAAATGGCCTGATTGGTTGTTTGTCAGAAAGTTTACTTGAAAAGTCTCTCAAAGTTGTACATGTGCAACTCAATGAGGCTAAGTTTGACACTAGTTGAAAGGAAAGTTTCATCCAGTTGCATGTCATATCACACTATAAACATTGAAGTTGCATGTCACATTGCACATATTATTGCATTAAATGCCGGCATAAAAAGTTTTGCAATTTCTTAAAAAAAAAGTTATATAATGTAGTTCTTTTTAGAAAAGTTGTAAATACGCAAAATTGGTTAGAAAAAAATTGAAAGCACGTTTTTAAAAATACATTGAAGGAGACATAATAATTCAATAACATGTTATTTCATTTGCTTACATTCCAATGAAACTGTAGCAGAAGGTTGATGCACAGCGAAAGTTAACGGATTTCCAAATATTGGTAAACGCGTTTGTTCGTAAATTGTGGCTGATTCAACTTCATTTCATAGCCTTATATACAGTGCATTGTACATTGTACATATAACATTAACTTTGTTTTGCAAATATTTACAAAAAATTTAAGCATGTGAATTACACATTACATAAAATTGGATTTGTTCATTTGGCAGCTTTTAAATGTAAAATAATTACCTACATAGTAAAATTTTACAACTCTTTCACCAAAAAAAGTCCATTTACAGAGAGCTATAAAGAGAATTAAGGCTAATGTTGACATTTTGCTTGATGTTACCATTGACAACTGTTGCTATTAGACATAGTTAGACTCTCTTTACGATTTCATTGTTAGATCAATAGTTGAGTGTATAACTCAACTATATGTAATATACCCAGGGGTTGCCCAACCCCCCCCCCAAAGCTGGTGGAGAATTAACCCCCTCCCCGGACCAAATGCTGAAAGCGCTTTTTTTTTTTATAACTTTTCAAATATAATTTTCATCCGTTTTAAAATGATTGAAATTTACATTTTACGTTTTGTGAATGAGTTTCAGTTGGCCATAATGCCCCTATCACACTAGCAACTTTTGATGCAATAAAAAACGTGCAATGTGACATGCAACTTCAATGTTTATAGTGTGACATGCAACTTCAATGTTTATAGTGTGACATGACATGCAACTGGATAAAACTTTCCTTTTAACTAGTGAGACTCAAGTCTCACCGAGTTGAACAGGTTCAACTTTGAGAGACTTTTCAAGTAAACTTTCTGACCAACTAATCAGGCCGTTTGCCGGAAATGACATATATAACATTGAACGAATTCCCGGTTTCATGACTTCCGGTTTATGAACTTCCTGTTAGTTGGTCACAATATGGACACAAACCAAGGGGGTAGACATTGAAGAAAATCATGTACGATTTTCACTAAGATTCACAGCAGATCGTGTGAATGGAAAGTTATTTTACTTTTTAGCTGCATTTTACTGAATATCCATAATAGAATTGAAAGTTTAAAATTCAGTAAAACGTGGATTGAATGTAAAATGGCTTCAGATACCGTACGAGATTCACCCGAATGTCGGCCCCTTGACATAAACGAAGTTTTGAAAACTTGATCGGGAACTAAGTTGCATATAGTGTGATGTAGAAGTTTATTGCAAAGTTCTAGTTGCAAGTCACATCACAGGTTGCATTGCAAGTTGAATTGCATTGGATTCTGCTACTGTGATAGGGGCTTCAGATGTGTTTGAAACAAAGTCTTTAAACTTTGGTGCAATAATTTAAAGTATACTCTTGCTATCCATTCTGGCGAGCATAGCGAGCCATAAAAACAGCACTTATACAGTAATATGATGTATAACAGTGCTAAAACACACTACTTTTAAAATCTAAATTCAATAATAAAATAATAAATTCAGATTTTCGCCCATTCTGATTATTATAAAAATACTAGTGGGGTAACCCGTCATAAATGACGGGAGCAAAATTCACAGGCAATTGTGTGCATGTGTGTCGTTTTTTCCTTTTTTTACTCCTTTTCCTTTCAATTTCAGTTTCCCTTCCACTTTTTTCCCTCTACGTTTCTCTCTCTCCCTACACTTTCCAACCTTTCCCCCCACCCTTTCCTATTTAATATCATGGTCATATAGTTGACCTTGAGAAAAAAAAAGTGGTTCATTTATTCATTTCAATTTATATAAATTCCGACGTGCTTCAAGGTTTTTTGTGACACACACACACAGACCTGGCTTAATATACAGTAATATATATATATATATAACTAGTGGGGTAACCCGTCATAATGGACGGGAGCCAAATTCACAGGCAATTGTGTCCTGCCTTAGTCCAGACACACACACACATACATACATGTACATACACAGACCTGAGATATTATATATATAATTTTAATACAAAATTTCAATCACCCCTCCCCCCTCCAAAAAAGGCAAATGGCAAGTTGCTCACCAGACTTCCCCCCCCCCCCCCCTGTAGGCACCCCTGAATATACCTACAGTGTCTACACATATAATATTTAATTCTAAAATGCAACTAGCTTTGCATGAAATTAATAAAACAAAGCCGTACATATGCCATAAAAATACTCCTACATTACATCTTACATCTAAAATACATTACATCTTACATCTTACACCTTAAAAGGGTTTAAAAATATGACTGCAGAACAAACATGACTGTTACAAATGACCAGGGCAAGGAGGGTCATGCACTTAAAAGCAACAAAATATGCATGAATTCATAGGAGTACTGTACACCCATATAGACACGGAAGTGACGTCATGAGGGGGCGTGGCCTGTCAACCCCTCATGACGTCACTTCCGTGTCTATAAGGGTGTACTGAGGTTTTGTGAATTATTTAGGTCACCTCACCCACCCCCAAAAAACAAAACACCCCCAAATTAACAACATGGTGGCGAAAGGGGTTGGGAAATTTTCTAGATTTCTCCCACCCACCCCCCAAAAAACCAAATTGTGTTTTTGGTGTAATTTTTTAGGTAAAAAACAAATGAGAGCATAAAGTGTTAAAAGGGGGTGGTGTGGGGTGGAATTAAATTGGTTTTTAGTGGTGCAAATTGTGTGTGGCCCACGAGCCACAAAATGTGGCCCTCAAGTCACATTTTAAAATTAATAAATAATAATGAATAATTATAAATAAATAAATTTTATTATTTTGTACACTTGTCTGTGTGTGTGTGTGTGTGTGCGTGCATGCATGTTTGTGGCCCACGAGCCACAAAATGTGGCCCGTGAGCTACAAATTGTGCTAAATTGGAAATTTTTAATCGTATTGTCTGTTACCAGCAAAATGTGATACATACAAAATTGTCAATGAAATTGACAATTACCAAGATGTTTGCTGGAGTCGGTTGTACTGGTTATTATCCGTGATAGAAGACTCATCGTTTTTCTAAGTCCATGGTGCACCATTAGTAGAACTGCAGGATGTTGCCTCTCTGAAAATATAATCACTACTGAAGGGACTTGTAATTTTTAAAAGTAGAGGGCACTTTTCATTCTACAACTCCGCCCATTCTCCCTATTTGTCAATTCAATTTCCTGTCCACACCTGTTTGACCTACATTTAATTAAAAATAATTTCCCTCAACCCAAACGTGTTCAAACTTGTTTACCCCCTCCCCCTACATGTGTAAATTCAATTTCCTCTCCACACCTGCTTGTCCACACCTGTTTGACCTATATTTGATTAAAATTAATTTCCCTCACCCCAAACTTGTTCATACTTGTTTTAACACCCTCACCCCTATGTGTGAATTCAATTTCCTGCTGGACACCTGCATGTCCACACCTGTTTGACCTACATTTAATTAAAATTAATTTCCCTCACTCCAAACTTGTTCAAACTTGTTTTAACACCCTCACCCTTATGTGTCAATTCAATTTCCTGTCCACACCTGCATGTCCACACCTGTTTGACCTACATTTGATTAAAATTAATTTCCCCCACCCCAAACTTGTTCAAACTTGTTTTAACACCCTCACCCCTATGTGTGAATTTAATTTCCTGTCCACACCTGCTTGACCTACATTTAATTAAAAGGAATTTCCCTCATCCCCTAACTTGTTCAAACTTGTTTTACCCCTCCTCACCATACATGTGTGACTTCAATTTCCTGCCCTTCATCTGTACAGTGTTGTTCTTGATCTATCATTTTCAGTCTGAAATAATATTTCAATTTCATATATATATATATATATATATATATATATATGTATGTGCACAAACTCATCATTTGTGATTAAGTTCATGAACATCATGAACACTGTATTGGATTTTGATTTGTGTTTACAACACCCTTTTACATGTTTGGTATGTGGGGCCACTCAAAGTGGAAAAACCCATTTTGTGAAAAAACTGTTAGAGGAATCACAAGCTACAATTAGTCCAGCTCCAGAAAAAATTGTATGGTGCTATGGTGAATATCAGCCTAAGTATGCAGAGATGGCAGCTTCAGTAAGCCCAAAAATTACATTTATTGAGGGCTTACCAAACAATCTTTACGAAAGTTTTAATCCAGAAGAAAATAATCTTTTGGTTATAGACGACTTAATGTCGGAATGTGGCAATAATAAGAATTTGACTCAGCTTTTTACTAAAGGTTCCCATCACCGAAATCTTAGCATTATTTATATTTTGCAAAATTTATTTCCAAAAGGAAGAGAAAGCCGTACTATAAGTCTGAATGCCCATTACATGATTTTATTCAAAAATCCTCGTGACCAATCTCAAGTGTCGTATCTGGCACGACATGTGTACCCAGGTCGGAGCAAATTTTTTGAAGAAGCATACCATGATGCTACTAAAGAACCACATGGCTATATATGTGTTGACTTGAAACAGCAAACTCCAGAACAACTTAGATTACGGACTGGTATACTACCAGGACAAACTTCCTGTGCATACTTAACATCAAAATAATAATGTTCAATGAAAATGGAGCATTCAAACAAAAGATGGTTATAGCCATGATGATTACCTATGCCTTGACATTATTAATGCTGGAAGTTGTAATTATTACCAATACTAATGTGCTTCTAAATGATACATATAAAATACCAGAACAACCAGCAGCCATGGATAAAGTGAGTTTAATAACCAATCGTATCAGACATGCCATATACCTCCTCCTCAAAAAAACAACAGGTTTACAAAAAGAAGCCCAAACCTTCATTTCATGTGATGCAGAGTGCCCACCTTGTAAAAACATTAGCCTCTTGCAAAGCAGCGAAGAGGAAGAAACTTCTTAAAGATGCAGATGAACAGTTACTAAATAGCCTCAGTGAATGCTGCCATAATCTTATAAAGGGAAATGTACCACTAACAAAATCTGAGCTCCAGTGTCTGGCTAAATTCAAAAAATCTATGCGTAAAATGTCAGATCCCTCTGTGGCACCGTTAGTGAAACGTCGTCTTCTCGTTCAGCAAGGTGGTTTTATTGGTCCACTTCTTGCTATTATATCTCCACTACTGGGCAGCATTTTATCATTAGCTTTAAAGAATTGAGATGGAGCATGCAAAAAAGATTGCCCTAGTACCTGTAAATCAGTTATCAGGTGAATCGATCATAGCACCCTCAAGCATTACAAAAAAAGTTTTAAATGAATTGGACCATCACATACAAGACATTTTGAATAATGAAAAACTAAATGATTATGATAAAGTTAAACTTTATGGTCAAGCTTTACATCGCTACTTAAATATGAAAAACAGGAACCTATAATTGTGAAATTTGAAAACAGTAAAGATAAAGAAAGCAGTTTTCAGCAAGCAGAAAAAGGCACAGTCAATGAAGAGTACATTCTCATGGATATCCCTGCAAAATATCGTAAAGATGCGCAAGGAATTTTGAAGACAATGTCACGAAGCAGAGGAGCTATTGCATGGAATGATAATTTACAACTCTTACATCGTGGACAACCAATTGAAAACTCTAATATTATTGACCTGTTGAATGATTTGACATGCAAAAGAAAAAAACTTGAAAATCCTCCTGGATGGCATATTTTTTGGACAGAGCTACAACGATTGAATATTCCTAAAAAGTTCATTGGGAATCATGACCGTCTTGCGCAGGCCCACACACCACAAAAAGCAGCTGGAATGAAACGAAAACTACAATGGGAACCTTTTATTCCGAAGAAAATTATCTCCAAAAATAAAAAATGACAACAATGTATTTGAAATTAAATGTATTTATTTCATTGTAATAAAAAATTTGATTTTACAAACTGTGGTATTTTCTTATACATAATTAGCCTGGTTAACAAATAAAAAATGATGATCAATCACAATATCTTCAAGTAGATGTCCTTCAATGTCTTCTTCTACAATTCTATCATTAACTTTAGTATTGGTAGAATATAATGATAGCACCATATTTGCAGACATTCCTTGGCAGCAATGAAATAAAAAAAATAGACAGTGGGCACCACATGTAAATGAATTTTCAGATTGCACTTGTCTACAATGATAGGTCCAGGTTACACTGTGGGTTTTGATGAATGACAGCCATGATGGGTAGTAATGCTGAGGTGGTTGACCATAAGAATAAAAAAATTCACATTGTTTCAGTTTTGTAAAGTAGAAAGCAACCCAGTGCTGGCCCGGCTGATGACTTTCATCCGTATTGACAATGATGCAGAAAGGATAATATTTTGGCCGGTAAGCAAAAATATTTTCTGCAGCATACACACCGCCGAAATAAGTTCTTGTGCAAGCATCAGACAACATGTGATGTGTGAGCTGGTGTGCATCCATGTTTATTTGTTGTAATCAAACACAATGCTGCGGTTTTTATCAATCTGTAGGAGGTTTTGAAACTTTCCCATAACAACCACATTCACAGTATGTGGAAGGGGCACAGCAAAATGAATTTCCAAACTCAAATTTCCTGATTTCACTAGTTGATAGACTTCACCACTTGATAGATCAGGTGTAAGATTAAATGCATACAAGGCATAACCTTCTGGATAATCATTTCTTTCAATAATGAGACTATTATTGCCATGCAATCCACCATTTACACATGTATAGAGGCTAGAATAACTTCGTAAATAAGATCCTTCTCTAAAATTCGGTGTTAATTCTTTCCAGGGCACTTGTTGTCCATCCATATAAAGACAAATAAAATTGACATCATAGTGATGAAAATTAAAAGGATTCTTGTTATAGGATCCATTATAGGCTTGAGAATCAACTATTCCAATAACCTATTCTTGTGGAAACTGCCCCAAAAACAAATTTTCTTTTGTAGCATTTAGTGATCCTTGAGAAATAGCAAATGACGTGACCTCTGTACGTGTAAGATTGTATTTGGCATTACATCTTTCAAGAGCTGCTCCATGTCCAAGAATTGTACTAGGTGCTAGTTTTACTTTGCGTACAAATAATGTAGAATCTTCGATGACAACTTTATAGTCCGCATTAACATCAGAGCTGAGTAGTGCAAATTCATTTTTGGCACATGTAAAACGAAGTTTAACACCCACATTATTTAACAAATATTTGTGCATATGCATGACATCGGCATGAATAAGGCCCTTCATTTCAACAGATTTTGATTTTTTTGTGTATTTGTGTGTATCAAATAAGCCATTGTTTTTATTTTCAGCATCTAGAGGATCAGTGTTGTCAAATTTACCAGCTGTATCTTTGTGAAACAACTCACAAGAGAGTTTTGACTTTAAAGTGTCACTGTCATAATTTCGTAAGGTTTGTAAATAAGCACGGTGTGGGTAGGTGTTGGTTGAGCAGGTTACAAGTTGATCGTTGAAATAAATATCCTCTTGCGAGAATAAAGAGTGCAACCATAGGTTTACAGGTCCTACTTTATCTCCCTCTGCAAGAGGATCTCCATTTGATTTACAAATTTTTGCTTTGACGTAGAGCTCACTGTTTGCCAAGTCAACGTACTCTTCAGATGTTCCCACAATGTTAAATTCAAGGGGCCCATAATCAGTAATGTTTGATAGGGGTTGTACAGCAGTCCATCCTCCCTTTTCAATCTGGGTTTGGGTTGTTGGTACCCAAAATAAATCCAATTCTGATTTGCATACTTCTTTCGATTTTGCGTGAATAAGCTTATTGGCCATTTTAGTCGTCAAAAATATCCTTTTTCTTAATCCAAGTTTTCTTTTTAATGGTTTTTCTTTTTTTGGCAGTAGTTGATGGCTGATGACTGTTTCTGGACTGTTTTCTAGATTTACCACGTGTAATATTTAATATTCGTGATAGTCTTGAACTGGTTGATGGTGATGCCGAAATATAAGCCAAAGGTCCTGAACCAACTTGAGAGTGTAAATGTGTGACTGCTCTGCTTGCTAGTGATTTTGTGGTATGACCAAATTGTTCTCTAGCAGCATGTTTTATATTAACACCTTGTAAGGCATCAGAGGCTACATTAAGGCCTGTTTTTAGAAATTCTTTTCCGGCTACTTTTGCACCCTCTTTAAGCAGTGGTAAAGCACTACGAAACAGACTTGCAAAAAATCCTCCCAGTCCATAACCTCTCTGAATTCGGGTTCCATGGTAAACTTGCACACCCCCATAACCAGCCTGATTTAGGTAGTATTCCACGTATGCGGAGCTCATGATGTTGCCTCAAGCACTGCTTTGTTTAAAATGAAGTTTACATAACACTTTGCCTCCTTCAAATAGTATTCGTTTACCACTATCATTACGTAAGTCAATCTGAATGTTATCTATAATGTTGCGACTCAGAGGCATATAGTGGGGGTTCTGGTAGTCACAATGTAAAAAACCGCCTTGTGCACGATTCACAGGGACAGCTCTTAAAAGATGTGCCCGAGCATTTCCTACAGCTTGGGGGGTAACAATATCACAGTTGACATAAACACTGGTAAATCCTACTGTTAAATCGGCACAATATTTTGCAGTGTAGGTTGTAGATTGAGCAATAGGCAACAGTTTTAAATGATGCAATTCTTCAATACCTGTGTCAGCAAGAAGTGATTTTTTTTCTAAGGCACCTGTAGTTGCAAACCACACACCTGTATCTTTTTTTAATGCTTCAATAGAAACTTTATATGAGTGCTTATTAAATGCAAATTGTATTGTTTGAATATTCCCTGTAACTTCTTTTATAGAATCATTCATATACTTTAACAACTCATCTGTACTATGATATAATCCAGGAGGAATGTTAATTTTATAATAATTGTGTTGATTAATAAAATGAAATGCACTGTTTTCACTGGTAATGTTGTTCCATGTATAAGGAATAAAAATTTCTGCAAGACCAACTTCCCATTTTCCGGACAAATTCAATGGCTCGCACAATTGTGTACGGTAATAAGTTGGTGTGTTTTCAGGAAAAATATCCATACATGCATCAGAAGGAAGAGTCACATAGAAGCTCATGTTTCGATGTCTAAATAGTAAATAAGATGTAAGTAACTAGATGCAAAAGTATTTATAATGCATAATTCACAATAATTAAAAATTAGTTTAATCATAGTAGCCAATCAGTACAACAGATATGACAACATTGTTATTACAGCTATACAAATGTATGTTGAAGAGTTTATTCTTTTAAATGTATATAATGGCATTTTCTCCCACCCCCCAGCATCTATTAAAAATGGTTCAATTTTAACATACATAAAAAATAAAAGTTTCTTTGCTATTGTAAGTTTGCCATTTTTTACCAGTTCCACATATAGAGTTAATATTGTTAAGATTCTACACCAAGTCACAACATCATTACTAAAAAGTTCATTGATTAAAGTCTTTACATCTTCTTCAGAGGTGTCTTGATCCAATTTGTAATTGATGCGTGTGAAGACCTTTCCATGCTGTGCCAGTAGATTGCAAATATTTATATAAATTTTCTTTGATGCTGTAGATTTCAAGCAAGGTTTATGAAAATAAGATGCTATATGTAATTTTTCCAAATCATGGCAGATGTATTGTAGCTCAAACCAAAGGGCCATATTAAAATTTGTCCTTGCTAATTGTTGTCAGGGAGGTGAATGAGTTCCGAAACAGGAATCCAGCTATCATAGATGCTGGATAGCCCCTCCACTTGACTAATGCCCACTGCTTCCTACCACGTTTTTCTTTTCGAATTACTTTTTCGATGATATATATTTCACCAATGTTGGCTTTTTGCAGCTCTGCTTCGTAAAAAGTACCTTCTAAAATGGTTCCAGGGTAATCTTTTATTTTATATACTGGCGGTGAACGAGGAAGACAGGTTGCAATAGTAAACACTTCTTCAGTCCAATTGGGCAAGTATCCTTTTTCAAATGTTGCTTTCTGCTTACTGATACGAACTTGGTCTCCCACCTTGTATTTATATTTAGATGGAACTATAGATGTAGAGGGGTAACCATAAAGTTTAATATACACTTCAGTTTCATTTTCCATGTTGAGAGCGGTAGGAGCCATGCCTATACTATGGTGATAACTATGGTTATAGCCTTTTACTATAGATGTTAGTATATTAGTGTATTTATAGGTATTCTTGTGTGTAAAATAATGCCACATTTTTGTTTTTAAAGTTCTGTTAAATCGTTCTACTACAGCTGCTTTTTTATCACTACGTGTACTGAAAAACAAGATGTTTTCTTTTTTCAACAGAGCTTGAACTTTACTGTTTTCAAACTCTGTTCATTGATCTGTGTTGAGTTTTTTTGGTTTACGGTTTTTAAAAATTTTTTTCCATGCTTTTACAAGATCATTTCCAGTTTTACGTTTTAGAGGAATAACCCATGCATATTTTGAGAAAATGTCAATGCATGTTAGAAGATAGTTGAATCCTTGATTATGTTTAGGAATAGAGCGGAGGTCCACTAAATCAGCCTGCCATTGATCATCAATGCCAGCTACTCTAGTTTTATTGCGCTGATAATTTCGTCTAGGTGGTTTATGGAGAGTGTAAACATTTTGTTTTTGTAGCCACTCCATAACTTCTTTTTTGGTGTAAATTTTGTTATTGGCATGAATACGTCGCATTAAGGCATTGATTCCCTTGTAGCTTTCTGGTTCATCGAGATCATAATAAATATGATTCATATAAGACTCCATAATTATAAAGTAAAAAAGACCAGTTGTTTACTTGTCAAATTATTTTTATTAAATGCTAATTATTAACAAGAATATGGTGTATATATGTATATATATGTATATATATATATATATACACACACACACACACACACACACACACACATATGTTCAGTCATAATAAAATATATATACAGATTCACAGCAACTGTAGCTAGTACAGCAGATTTGGGGTGAATATTTTGTTAAATGGGAACTGAATAAACTACTAAAAATAGTGATTGATCATTTTTTTTTAACCAAGCTAACCAAAAAATCACAAAAAGTTTGTAAACTGAAATTTTTTATTATAATAAGATACATTTAAATTAAAATACATTGTCATTTATTGTTTTTTTCTTTTTGGAATAAAAGGTTCCCATTGTAGTTTTTGTTTCTTTCCAGCTGCTTTTTGAGGTGTGTTGGCCACTGCAAGACGGTCATGATTCCCAATGAACTTTTTAGGAACATTAAATCTCTGTAACTCTGTCCAAAAAATATGCCATCCTGGAGGATTTAGCAGTCTTTTTCTTTTGCAAGTCAAATCATTCAGTAAGTCAATAATATTAGAGTTTTCAATAGGTTGTCCATGGTGAAGAAGTTGTAAATTATCATTCCATGCTATAATTCCTCTACTTCGTGACATTGTGTTCAAGATTCCTTGAGCATCTTTACGATATTTTGCTGGGATATCCATTAGAATGTACTCTTCATTAACTTTCCACATTTATGTTTGTTGGAAACTGCTTTCTTTATCCTTACTGTTTTCAAACTTCACAATTATAGGTTCTTGTTTCTCGTTTTGTTTCCAAATATTTAAGTAACGATGGAAAGCTTGACCATAAAGTTTAACTTTATCATAGTCATTTAGTTTTTTACTGTTCAAAATGTCTTGTATATCTTGATTCAATTCATTTAAAACTTTTTTTCTGATGCTCATAGGTGCCAAAATAGATTCTCCTGATAACTGATTAACAGGTGCTAGGGCAACCTTTTTTGCATATTCCATCTTAAGTTTTTAAACTTGGTGATAAAATACTGTCAAGTATTGGAGATTGAAATAGTAAGAAGTTGCCTTATAAATTCACTTTGTAAGTGCTGATGTTTCACTTATAATGCCACACTATGATCTGAACAAGTTTGAGCAGGTGTTGGCCAGGAAATAGAATTCACACATGGGGTGAACGGGTTAAAACATGTTTGAACAAGTTTGGGGTGAGGAAAATTAACTTTAATTAAATGTAGGTCAGACAGGTGTGGACAGGAAATTGAATTAACACATGGGGGTGACACAAGGGGTGAATGGGATGGGTATTATGAACAAGTTTGGGCAGGTGCATCAAAGTAGTATGTGTTGGAAGTACAGTCTTGTTCAATATATTCTAAGTCCTGTTTTTTCCAAATTCTTATTATATATTTTCAAAGTTTTTACTAATACCACCATTTTTTATATATTTGCTACATTTAATCTATTAACTAGAAGGTAGAGTTGGGATTAAGAACAAATGTGCACAGGTGTTGGGGCAGGAAATTGAATTCACACATAGGGATGAAGGGGTTAAAACATGTTTGAACAGGTGTGAACAGGAAATTTGACACAGGCAGGGAGGGGGAGAGGGTTTGAATCAAAAACAAGTTTGAACAAGTTTGTGTTGATGGAAATTATTTTTAAATAACTGTAGGTCATAAACAAGTTTGGGCAGGTGTTGGACCAGAAATTGAACTCACACATAGGGGTGAGAGCCAAGAACAAATATTTATGTTTGGACAGGAAATTGAATTAACACATATAAGGGGTGAATGGGATGGGGATTATGAACAAGTTTGGGCAGGTGCATCATATATTCTAAGTCCTGTTTTTTCCATATTTTCTACAATTAATCTATACATGAAGTTAAATTTCTATGTTCTAAGCCCAGTTTCTTAAGCTTAATGTGGAGAATTCTTCTAAAGTTATCATTATTAAGTCCAAATTCTTAATATATTTTCTAAGTTTTTATGGTTAATGTCTTAAGTTTTCTTTTAAGTTTTTTAAATACTTTATATTTTCTAAGTTTTTTTGTGATACTTTGTCTTAATCCTTAAATTTCCCAATCCCAAAAAGTTTAATTTATTTTCTAAAGTCCAGCTTCTGTAATTAATGTCTTAAGTTTTCTAAGTTTTTCAAAAAATATGTTATATTTTCTAAGTTTTTTTGTGATACTTTGTCTCAATTCTTAAATTTCCCAATTCTAGTTTCAAATACTTTCTTGAATTTGTACAAGTTCATGTTTTATATGTAAACATTTTAGACAATTAAATAATAAATGAGCAACATTTACTATTTCTAGCCAAAAGGCTACAATAATAAATTTTTAATTCTATTATTTTCTACATATTTTTCATTAGCATGTTTTGGAAGTACTGTCTTTCAATTATTTCTAGTCTTCCACTATCACATTCACAAATTTCAAGGTTTAATTTATTTTCTAAGTCCAGCTTCTATAATTAATGTCTTAAGTTTTCTTTTAAGTTTTTCAAATTGAAGTTAGGGGTCAAAATGTTTGGACAGGAATTTTTTTAATTAAATGTAGGTCACAAACAAGTTTGGGCAGGAAATTGAATTCACACTTAGGGGAGGGGGGCGAAGAACATGTTTGGAAAGGTGTTGGACTGGAAATTAAATTCACACATAGTGGTGAGAGTGTTAAAACAAGTTTGAACAAGTTTGGGGTAAGGGAAATTAATTTTAATCAAATGTAGGTCAAACAAGTGTGGACATGCAGGTGTGGACAGGAAATTGAATTGACACATAGGGGTGAGAATGTTAAAACAAGTTTGAACAAGTTTGGGGTGAGGGAAATTAATTTTAATTAAATGTAGGTGAAACAGGTGTTGGACCAGAAATTGAACTCACACATAAGAGGTGAGAGCCAAGAACAAATATGTATGTTTGGACAGGAAATTGAATTAACACATATAAGGGGTGAATGGGATGGGGATTATGAACAAGTTTGGGCAGGTGCCTCAAAGTAGTATGTTTTGGAAGTACTGTCTTTTTCAATATATTCTAAGTCCTGTTTTTTCCATATTTTCTACAATTAATCTATATGCAAAGTTAAATTTCTATGTTCTAAGCCTAGTTTCTTAAGCTTAATGTGGAGAATTCTTCTAAAGTTATCATTATTAAGTGCAAATTCTTAATATATTTTCTAAGTTTTTATGGTTAATGTCTTAAGTTTTCTTTTAAGTTTTTCAAATACTTTATATTTTCTATTTCTGTTTTATATGTAAACATTTTAGAAAATTAAACAATAAATGAGCATTTACTATTTTTAGCCAAAAGGCTACAATAATAAAATTTTTAATTCTACTATTTTCTATGTATTTTTCATTAGCATGTTTTGGAAGTACTGTCTTTCAATTATTTCTAAGTTCTATGCTTGTAAATCTAAGTTCTATAGTCTTCCACTATCACATTCACAAATTTCAAAGTTTAATTTATTTTCTATGTCCAGTTTCTATAATTAATGTTTTAAGTTTTCTTTTAAGTTTTTCAAATACGATATATTTTCTAAGTTTTTTGTAATACTTTGTCTCAATTCTTAAATTTCCCAATCCCAGTTTCAAATACTTTCTTGAATTTGTACTAATTTATTTTCTAAGTCCAGCTTCTATAATTAATGTCTTAAGTTTTCTTTTAAGTTTTTCAAATACGAGTTAGGGTTCAAATGTTTGGACAGAAATTTTTTTAATTAAATGTAGGTCACAAACAAGTTTGGGCAGGAAATTGAATTCACACATAGGGGTGTTAAAACAAGTTTGAACAAGTTTGGGGTGAGGGAAATTATTTTTATTTAAATGTAGGTCAAACAGGTGTGGACAGGAAATTAAATTTTCACATATAGGGGAGAGGGTTCAAACAAGTTTGAACAAGTTTGGGGTGAGGGAAATTAATTTTATCAAATGTAGGTCAAACAGGTGTGGACAAGCAGGTGTGGAGAGAAAATTGAATTTTCACATATAGGGGAGAGGGTTCAAACAAGTTTAAACAAGTTTGGGGTGAGGGAAATTAATTTTAATTAAATGTAGGTCAAGCAGGTGTGGACAGGAAATTGAAGTCACACATGTATGGTGAGGAGGGTAAAACAAGTTTGAACAAGTTTGGGGTGAGGAAAATTATTTTTAATTAAATGTAGGGCAGACAGGTGTGGACAGGAAATTGAATTGACAAATAGGGAGAATGGGTGGACAGGAAATTGAAGTCACACATGTATGGTGAGGAGGGTAAAACAAGTTTGAACAAGTTAGGGTGAGGGAAATTCTTTTTAATCAAATGTAGGTCAAACAGGTGTGGGACAGGAAATTGAAGTCACACATGTATGGTGAGGAGGGTAAAACAAGTTTGAACAAGTTTGGGGTGATGAACATTATTTTTAATTAAATGTAGGTCAGACAGGTGTGGACAGGTAATTGAATTGACAAATAGGGAGAATGGGTAGAGTTTAAGACTGAAAAGTGTCCTCTACTTTTAGAAAATACAAGACCCTTCAGTAGTAATTTTATTTTCAGAGAGGCAACATCTTGCAATTCTACTAATGGTGCACCATGGACTTAGAAAAACAATGAGTCTCTTCCATCACGAATAACAACCAGTACAACCGACTCCAGCAAACATCTTGGTAATTGTCAATTACATTGAAAATTTTGTATGTATCACATTTTGCTGTAACAGACAATATGATTAAAAATTTCGAATTTATCACAATTTGTAGCTCACGGGCCACATTTTGTGGCTCGTGGGCCACAAACATGCATGCACACACGCACACACACACACAATCAAGTGTACAAAATAATAAAATTTATTTATTTATAATAATTTCATTATTAAATATTAACTTTAAAATATGACTTGAGGGCCGCATTTTGTGGCTCTCGAGCCACATTTTCATTACCATTTCGCATTAAAAACATTTTGGGGCCCCAATCGCCGACATACCAGCATAGGGCCACATTTTGTGGCTCGTGGGCCGCATACATAATTCGCCCCCACCAAAAACCAATTTAATTGTTTGCCGCCATTTTGTTTTTGTTTTTTTGCACCTAAAAATACACCAAAAACACAATTTGGTTTTTTTGGGGTGGGTGGGAAAAATCTGGAAAATTTGCGACCCCTTTTACCACTATGTTGTTAATTTGGGAGGGGGTGGGGTGGGAGAAGCCTAGAAAATTTGCCGACCCCCTTTTGACACCATGTTGTTAATTTGGGAGGGGGTGGGGTGAGGGTGATATATTTAACTTCACCAATATTGGTACACCCTTATAGCTACGGAAGTGATGTCATGAGGGGTTGACAGGCCACGCCCCCCTCATGACGTCACTTCCGTGGCTATACGGGTGTACCATACTACTATTCATGCATGAATTCATGCAACAAAAACAACTAAATATGCCATTAAATTTGCACTATAAACAAATCTTATTCGAAATTTCACCCATGAAAATTGAAGAAAAATGTTTTATTAGAACTTACACATTGCAGTGGCAAACAAGCAACATTTTTAAATTTTCAAATTCAAAACTTCATCGATTTTTTGTCAAAAAATTTTAATATTTAGAAAAATTTCTCTCAACATCAAAGGATGTACGAGGAGCGTAAGTGGTTCAAAGTATCAAATTCCACAATTTTCATGAAGTCAGAAAAGTTTGGAGAAATATTGTTTTTGGAAAAAATTGCAAAAATTACGATTTTTGCACTTTTTTTTGCCAATTTTGGTAAAATATGCATGCTTTGAAGAAAACAAAGGACAAAATTTGCAAAAACATGCATTATAAAATTCAAATATTTAGCTTCAGCATGATATGAATCATGTTCCTATCTCATCTAGCATGAATTCTGAGCCAGAATACTAAACATGCATCTGTATGAACCTCCTTGCCCTACGAAATGACTTAACAAATATGACTTTTATTTAAATTTTAAATATATACATTTTTGATATTAATAAAAAGTAATAAACACAAAAGTGTATTTTAAAACTGCAGTTCGGCCAAATTTGGTTGACAATTTCTGCAGTACACCCCTTCATTTTCAATTACTATATGTCTTGGGTGCCCACGCCTATAGCTCTAAGAGGCCAAAATTCCCACCTTTTTGAAACCAAATTACTTATTTTTAATACATTATACAATTTTTACATTAAAAATAAAATGAAAAATGTATTTAAAATAAAATAAAAGTGTGATAGCTACATGTATATACACTTTTGAATAACAGCAATCGTAAACTGTAGAATGTTTCTTTATACTGTTAGACGAATCCATCTGAACTAAGTTGACCAAACAGGCAATTAGGAAACAGGGATGAACAGAAGTTGGCTCCGCCCTTTTTATGACGAACGGCAACTTCTAATTGGTTTCTTGTGTGGTTCGACGTTGAAAAGGGAGGAGCATGTGATGTCAGACTACATAACCAACAAATTAGAAGTTGGTTTCGTCATAAAAAGGGCGGAGCCAACTTCTGTTCAACCTGTTTTCTAATTGCCTGTGTTAACCAACAATGACTGGAGGTAGGAGGTTAGCAATGCTTATAGTTAACGGGGTTGGAATGTGATTATCCTTGCACTGTATTGAGGAAATCATATTTATACCTAATAATGTAGTAGCCATTTGTTTGTTTGGTGTATGAGGGATGTAAACGTAGTCTTTAGCACAAAGCGCCAACACATTTGTTTCTATAACGGTCTATAAAGAATAGATTGGCAGTTAAGACGCCATTTTGAGGCGAATTGAACACTATGGCGGCCATGACAGTAAAAGGCAAAAAGCTCTTAATTGCCTATGGGCTGCTCATAGCAAACTCATATATTCTTATTTTTTTTTTCAGAAAAGGAACTGCACATTTAATGTATTTGTTCATTATTTATGTAACCTACTCGTAAAATTATACTGAATACAAAGTAGTTAGTAGGTAGTACCCCCACCTACCCTCGATTACCCTCACCTGCATAAAAATATCGCGACCTGCCCAGAAATAACGAAATTCTGCCTTTTCTGCCTGTCGATCCTGCCTTTTAGTATGACCCCTAATGTATTTGACTGCTGATCACTGTCCTTTCTGCCTATAACTGTCATGGCGGTGCGTAGCTGCAGTAGCCTCAGTTTGGGGGCGCTAATGTCTATGAAATTGCCAATCTATTCTTTATAGATCGTTGGTTATACCCAAATTGGGGATATAGACATTTGTCCTAAAGACACTTGCTCTAAATTTACATTTGCCCTAAATCCGCTTGCACGAAAACCATTTACCCTAGTTAAAAGGGACATTTTCCCTAAAGACACTTGCCTAAAGGGACATTTGCCCTAAAACCATTTGCCCTAAAACCACTTTTTTGTTCTTGCTTTTCATGTGGTTTAGTGTTTTTCGGTGGAGTATGTTAACGCCAAGTGACATAAATTACAACTAGTGGCCTACTGATTAGGGCAAATGTTTATTTAGGGCAAGTGGTTTTAGGGAAAATGTCCTTTAGAACAAATGTCCCTTTTGGGCAAATGGTTTTAGGGCAAGTGTCCATAGGGCAAATGTCCCACACCACCAAATGCATAGCCTCTGCGTCCAACCATTTTTTTTAGATGTAGGGCCTACACTGTATATGTTTCTCAGGCACCATGTCTGGAAAAAGTAGATACCTTCACTCCCTGAATTTTTATCTATTCAGTTGTTTGATTTAACTAATATTTACAGACTTGCATTTTTACCTTTTATAGTTTGCAAATCTCTCAGTATTATAATGAAGCAGTTATTTAACTATAAACCAATCCATGAAAATGGGCATGATTTTAGAAAAAAAGCCGACAAACTGTTTGTATAAGACATTCAGTCCAAACTTAGATAATCAGTTTGAATATCATTGACATTTTTGGTTATAAAATGTATCAGTGTTGATGTACAGCACATTTCAGTACTTATTGCACTTCAAATTAAGTTCTAAAAATAACCGCGCAAAACACAAGAAGTAAATGAAAACCGAACACGCCAATGTTAAACCGCTATACTAGATATTGCATTGTAATGATTTTAATCATGTAATTGATGTTAAGTTTTTACTTAGCAGCAAGCGATTTACAATATAAAAAGCCTTTGCAAAGATCAAAACATTAAATCAAAATCAGATTTATTATCCAGGTTTGACTGAATTTTTTTGTGCAGAAAGTGGCATGCTCAGCCTTTTCTAAAACAATGCTGATTTTCACAGATTAGTGTATGGTGAATTAAGTGTTTAATTGTATAAAATATATATACTAGTGGGGTAACCGGTCATAAATGACGGGAGCAAAATTCACAGGCAATTGTGCGCATGTGCGTCGTTTTTTTTTCTTTTTTTACTCCTTTCATTTTAATTTCAGTTTCCCCGTTCCACTTTTTCCCCCTCCACGTTTCTCTCTCTCCCCTCTACACTTTCCAACCTTTTCCCCCCTCTCCTATTTAATATCATGGTCCTATAGTTGACCTTGAGAAAAAAAGTGGTTCATTTATTTATTTAAATTTATATAAATTCCGACGTGCTTCAAGGTTTTTTGTGACACACACACAGCCACACACAGACCTGGCTTAATATATATATAATAATGTATGTCCGAAAGATTTACAAACTGTAGGCGTTAAACGGTTAAAGATACCCTGGGCCTGGTGGCTTGTTTACATCTAATGGCGCATTCACACTAGGCTGGCTTACTATCTGCCGGTTGCTGCTGGCTGGTTGTACCCCTCTAGCAGCAGCACAGTGTGAACTGCTACCAGCAGCTGCTTTCTCCAGCAGTGGACCAGTACACTAGTGATTTTAATAGCGGCTGGTGAAGTTGAACATCTTCAACTTTAGCAGATACCTGTTGGTCATGTGACTCTCTTCCTGCTGCTACCAGTGTGCTACCAGCTAGTGTGAACCCTTTGTCGCTAGTAGTGGCACTAGTGGGCAGTTGAAACTCCACTGCTTTCTTGCACTGCCAATACCAGCAGTGACTGGACAAGTGTGAACCCATAGCAGCCGCTGCTTACTGTTGCTGCTAATAGACAGCAGCAACCAGCGGCTTGTAAACCAGCCTTGTGTGAATGTGCCTTTAGTTGCAAAACAGCTTTTGTGATCCACAAGAATTTATTGATATGTGCCAGGCACACCTGCACAGAAAAAGGGCACAAGATGTGTATATTATTGTCATTATCATTGTGAAAGACACTTTTGAAATACTTTGTAACACCCTGTTTTTTGCCGTCTCTTTAAAACCAAACCCTTCTGGTCCCCGTACCCCAAGTGTCTCACTTCTGCCCCTTTCCTCTACCTATAGTCCAGTAGCTTGGTGAGTTGATTGTGCACTTTGTGATAAAAGCACCAAACTTCGCAGATATGAAGAACTATGTAAAAGACTTGATTTCAGATATGGAAGCACTTCAGCATGATGCCATTTTGGCGGCCATTTTGGAAAATGGCTGACTTTCATTTTTTCTCAATATCTTGTGAACCACAAGCCCAATTAATGTGTGGATTGTCTCTAAATATGTACGACAGTACACTGTACATATTTGATGTCATACATAATTAACATAGAACGTTGACATTGTCATTAAAAAATTGTGTATTTCGCTTTATATTATCTTAAGCAGTACAGATGCGTGATTTTAACATTACATGTAACTTCAAGACACATTCATTGTGAACATTTCTATTATTTATGTTAAGATAATAATATGTTAGGATAATAATAAATGCTGTATCAAGGGAATTGACATTTGAATGAATGTGTGTAACTTTTCCTATGCTGCTTTAGCTACATTTTACATGCACAAAAAATTATTTTCTAGAAGTCCCTTTATCTGCAGGTTGATTGGTTATTATTTCAACTTAATTTATCTAATCTGGGTGTAGGCTATCTGTCATTTTCTCGGCCATATTGCTAAAATTTCTGACTTTTTCTCAATATATTGGGAAGTAAAACTCCAATTTATGTGCACCTTGTCTTTAAGTATGCATATGACATGCTAACGTACATATTTGATGTATACTTAATTAACCTAAAAACCACATTATACTTCATTCTTTTCTGTTCAGTCCAGTTTCCATTATGTTCGTTCTGTTGGGGGTCATATACTTAAAAAGCAGTTCAAATGTCCATTCCGTTGGTATAAAAGGAATGAACAGAATGGATAGAACTTTGCTGAACTTTGGTGGGAAATCTGTTTATGGTAGCCAATCAGAATAACATAGGATGTCATAAGCCACACCTTATCCTGTTTATTGTCCACTTCCTATTATGGGATGGAGACCTGTGATGCCAGTTTCTCCTATTTTATTAAATGATTATGTTGCCAGTTTCCCTATGCTATTTTTCCCTAAGATTTGCCCTATGTGTTTCTTATTGGTCAGTTCATGCTGTTCAGTTTAGTCATTGATAGTATATGAGCTTTCCTTTGACATGAACTGAATGAACTGAATGGACAGAATGGAATAAAAAGAATGAAGTATAAGGCGGCCTTTAATCATCCATATTTTGAAGTATAATGACTTCTTTTGAGACCTTTATTAAACTATGGTGTATTTTTGCTGTATGTTTTAGATACAGTGCAGATAAAAACATTTTGTTTTGTTTATTACAGCACCAGTGGCTGAGTGGATAGTTCAGCTTATCGTGCTTAGGGTCCGGCTTCAAATCCTGACTTAGGGATTGTTGTGTTTGTGTTTCATAATTTCTCATTCAATGCAAAGTTAATGTTAGGCAGCCAGTTGTAAAACCAATTTTGCCAAATCCGACTCATGTTGTATCTTTCATCATCATTTGCCCATCCCCATCCAGTGTGGGATGTGATCCAGGGAAAAAAGGATTCATTAGTACAAACAGTACTTAAGATATTACAGTTTCATAATGTTATACTGTTAAGCATGTACAATGTACATTAAGTCAATGCACTGGTCACAACAATAACACACTGCAGTGTACTTTAGCTCAGTACTTCAGTATGCATATTGACTGTGGACACCAATAACCTTATTAGGTATTTTTGCAGTTATGACAGTAAAAAGATTTAAATAATTCAAATTATCTATAGCATTTGTGGCCTGAAATAATTTACAATATTGTGACACTCATAATAAAGCATCTTTGATTGGAAAAGAAAAAACTACTGGCCTCACATATATTGCATGCACTTACTGTATCTGACAGTGCTGGCATTTACTTGACATGAAAAAAGCAGTACCACTTTACTTAAACACATTTTTACTCAATCTTAATTCTTGAAGAACTGCTTCTTTTGATCAAAGCTCAACATTATGCCAATGTTATTTTCATTTATAATAGAACAAGCAGATGTTTTGATATAAATTAAGCAAGAAAGAAGCTCTTTTCAAGAAAGTTGTAGGTCTACTCTGGAAAACATTCAACCATCACATGCTGCACTTTTACATGTAAAAAAAAGCAATTTTCTAAGTTGGATTTGTCTGGGCTTATGCAATGCATCCAGAACCTACATTACAATTTCTTCTTCAGTGCAGATGGAATCTGAAACAGACTATATGAGCCAAACAGGACCACTTTTCCAGAAGTGAGCAAACATGTCTATGAACTCATCCACATCAGTTGTAAAACAATCTGCACTTGTCACAAATACAAATGTTGACATTCTGAGCCAAAGTTCACAGCAGTGTGTCCTTGTGGTTGCCAGTGCATTGATGTAATGTACTTGCTTTAACTGTGTGACAACAAAAAATGTAATTTCATAAATACCTTTTGTATTAATTTCTTTTTTTTCTGGACATCCAGCACCATGCAGGGACCAGTCAATCAATGATAGTGATGATGAATAATAATGAAAAATGAGGTATAAGTCTCATTTGGCAAAATGTGTTTCTTGATTTGCAGCCCTACTGAACATCAACTCTGCAATGATTGAGAAATTATGCCAGAACCTAGACTGAGATTTGAAAATAGGACCTCCAGCACCACAAGTAGAGGCTATCTGCATTCAGCCACTGGGGCTGGAATAGATATAAAAAATGTTTATAATGAATGAGGCACATTGCATGTGATGCTGAAGTTAACTATCTGCATTGACATGCAGCAAACAGACAGCAAAATACACCATTTTTAAATAAAGTTCTCACAAGAAGTAATTAACTTCAAAATGTGGATGATCTACACTAATCTTGTATCACATCAAATATGTTCATTAGCATGCTATACATATTTCAAAACAATGTGCACATTAATTGCAGTTTTAATTCCCAATATATTTCGAAAATAAGTCAGTGATTTTAGCAATATGGCCAAGAAAATGACAGATAGATAAGTCCTAACCAATCAACCTGCAGATAAAGTGCTTTCCATGAAATAATTTTTGTGCATGTAAAATGCTAGCTAAAAAGCAGCATAAAAAAGGTTACACACATTCATTCAAATGTTACATTCCCTTGATAGATTTTTACTAAAATTGATGTAACTCAGTAATTAATTGGCCAATCTTAACATTTAAATAATAAAAATGTTCACAATGAATGTGTCTTGAAGTTACATGTAATGTTAAAATCACGCATTTGTTTTGCTTAGGATAATATAAAGTGAAATACACCGTTTTTAATGAAGTTTTCCAAAAAAGTTATAATATCTAAAAATGTGAACATTTTATGTTAATTATGTAAGACATCAAATAAGTGCAGTGTACTGTCATACATCTTTAGAGTGGTTCCTAAGATATTAAGAAAAAAACTAAAGTCAGCCATTTTCTAAAATGGCCGCCAAAATGGCGCCATGCCAAAGTGCCTCCATATCTGAAATCAAGTCTTTTACAGTGTTCTTCACATCTGCCAAGTTTGGTGCTTTCATCACAATGTGCACACTGCACAATTCACCCCTTTTTTGCACCAAGCTACAGGACTACTGGGAGACAATCATTTTTTTTTTTGGGATTTTCCATTATTAAAACATTAATTTTTTTTCTACTGTGATTTTTAAACTTTTATCGAGTGTTTCATCATAAAATCAGCCCTTTAATCCAAAAACCGGCTCTCAAACTAAGCGACCCATCGGGAAATTACCCGATTAGCCTATGGATCAGTCCGCCCCTGTCTCTGACAACAGTTCCGGAAAACGTTCAGGCAAAACAGATTTTCATTCCGCATACAGGGGAAATTGGTTATAAGTGCTACCGTTCACAATGTAACATGTTACAATGTCATAAGCAGAAGTATGGCCTAATACAAATTCAAAATTTGCCACTTTCCTCATGTTATTTTGCCCCATCTTCATTTTGGCTTGTAAATGTGCATCACATGTTCAATATAACAATAGACATTTATATTTCCTTGCCAAAATGAGGGTTTAACTATAAGCTTCTTAAAGTATTTGAACAGCTTAAAAATACAAAAGGTTCTATTGTTAATTACAGTTACAACTAGCACTCTGCTAGCAGCCAAATAGGCCTATGGCAGAGGGACATAAAAGTCCACATGCAGCATTAAGCATTGTCAAGCACATATATAAAAAGCAAAATGAAAATACAATTGTCAATCCCACGAAACAAAATTATCCCCATGAAGAAAGTTCCATTGTCTTGCCAGGGCAAAAATTTCATGCAAATGCATGTTTAGTATTCTGGCTCAAAATTAATGCTAGACGAGATAGGAACATGATTCATATTATGCATGTTTTTGTATATTTTGTCATTTTTTTCAAAGCATACATATTTTGCCAAAATTGGCAATAAAAAGTGCATAAATTGTAATTTTTGCATTTTTTTTTAGAAAAAATTGGTCTCAGAACTTTTCTGATTTCATGAAAATTGTCGAATAATACTGTTTTATGGGAACATAGAATGAGGTTCATCTTATAAACTTGATACAAATGATACTCTGCACCACTTATGCTTCTTGTACATCCTTTGATGTTGAGAAATTTTTCTAAATATTAAAATTTTTTGACAAAAAATCGATAAAGTTTTGAATTAGAAAATTTAAAAATGTTTCTTGTTTGCCATTGCAATATGTAAGTCCTAATAAAACATTTTTCTTCAATTTTCATGGGTGAAATTTTGAATAAGATTTTTTTATAGTGCATATTTAATGGCATATTTAGTTGTTTTTGGTTGCATGAATACATGCATATTTTGTTGCTTTTAAGTGCATGAACTTCCTTGCCCCATTGATTACTAACTCTGAGTTGATGAGTTTAGCACTAGCTTTGACTATCTCAAAACGCACATTTTCGGAAAAAGTAATTTGTTATGCCGCATTGTTGGGCAGAATATGGCAAGGGCAAAGCAAGGCCATTCGAAATTAATTCATATAAAAGTAGATTGTGAAAAAAAAATGCAAAACAAAATTAATAAACAATGTGACTTTATATTTGCATTTTAAATAGATAATAGTGCTTTGAAAAAAAAATTATACTTGCAATTAATGTATTTTTCGCCATACCTAAGCAATTTGTAAACAATAGAACATTATACTGACTTTGTCTTTGCGGCTAAATTTTATGGGTATCCTTTAAGCACACTTAAATTATTATGGTTGCACTACACCATTTTAAAGAATGCATTTGAAAACATCTGCATATCTTGAAAATAATGACTGCAGTCACTTTTCCAGTAGGCCTATTCTGAGTTAAGCTTCACAAAGACTAAAAGGATGGGTCTACTAAATAACCTAAATGGCTCCATGTATTCTGAGGGTATTACTATTTTGGGTACAGTGGTGTAAGAATAAGAGGCTCAAAAGGTTTACAAGTTATGCCCCGGCCAACAACTCTCCCATAAAAACCTTTTTTTTTAGACGTTTGTAATTTTGTAAAATAACATTTTCAAAATGTTAGTATACCAATACTAAACCAATTTTTTATTGCAGCTTACAATCTACAAATACACAGTTCTAGGTATTTCCAAATGTAGCCAACGTCATTCTGCGACTCTTTAGTCCAAAATCTCAAATGATATTATTAACAATAGCAAACTGAATAAGTGCCAAAAGGAACATATGCCAGTATAGATAAGAAGCAAATAAGTATTGTGAAATAAATGAGATATTTTTAATATAGTAGGCTTAAATAGGATTTGCAAAATTGTCAGTTTCTTCTAAAATAAACATTAACAAGTTTATCTAAAACGTTCATCTTTGCCTTCATTTTTTGAACATTTTTAGCATTTCAATCTTCTATAACAGCGGTCGCCAACCGGTGGTCCGTGGACCACTGGTGGTTTGCGAGAAATTTTTGATGGTCTGCAGAAAAATCTGGACAATATTTGCATTTTTTTTGTTTTTTTAATAATAAAATAAAAAAATATATTCTTAATAAATTCTTATATTCTGAATGACAATTTTCGCCTTTCTATTGCACTTTATTCACGAAACGTACTAGAGTCTAGTACAGTTCTCGTCAAATTCGGCAAGCGAGAGAGCTACATTTCGTTCAGTTTCCCCCACCACACGCTGCTTCTCCCCTAAGCTTCAATTATTTTGTAATAATTAAACTAACTTTAATAATTTTGTTACAATATTAAACAACCTTTAAAGATTTTATATTAATAACATGGAAGTTCTGTGATCATTATTTGACAAACGTATTTATCTTTTTAAAAAAAATTCATTAGTGATCCGCGGGATTTAAAATTTTGAATTTAGTGGTCCGTGAGGTCCGAAAGGTTGGCGACTGCTGGCCTATGACATGTGAAATTGAAATGTTACATGAAATGAAGTTGAAAATGATTTAAATTAATTTAAATGAATGCAATTAGAATCCATATTAAAATATAAATCTGCTTCATTGCTTAAAATATTTTTATAATATTATGATAAAGTGCATATATATATTGATACATACTAAGATACATTATTACATATTAAGATGTGAGTACTTGTAACTTCTCCACAAAATTAAGAGTCAATTAAAATTTGCTGTAGCCTGTAGGCTCCACACTTTTTTATATTAACATTTTTGTGTTGAGTCAACATGTATAAAATTTTATATATCTAACTATTAGTATAGCCCGTCCTAGGACGGTAAAATTTACAAAAATCATTTGTACGCTTCTTTTTATGACCGAAAAAGATTTTCCATCGTTTGATCACACGGGTTACTTTTTAAAGAGATCATTAATTACCTCCAGAATTTTTTTGACAAAATATCGTTAAGATTTACCTAACGATTGCCAAAAACATTTTTAAAATTAAAAATAATTCATTAAAGTCATAAGAAAACACTTAATAATGAAGTGACTTTTATGAGTCACCAAACACAGCCATTTTAAATTTATAAAAAACAAAAGTCTACCCTTCAATTAAGTGGCAAAGGTTGTCACCTCACATTTCCATAATTCCTTAATTAAATACATGTATTCTTTATTCATATTCAACTCAATACATTCTTCCAATCAACTTGAGAGGGGGTTGTGGCACTTGCCCTAAAGGTACATTTGCCCTATAGACACTGGCCCTAAAAATATTTGACCTATAACCTTTGCCCTAAAGGGACATTTGCCCAAAAACCATTGTCCCTAAAGGGACATTTGCCCTAAAACCATTTAACCTAGAGACATTTGCCTTAAAAACCATTTGCCCTAAAGGGACATTTGCCTTAAAAAACATTTGCCCTAAAGGGACATTTGCCTTAAAAACCATTTGCCCTAAAGGGACATTTGCCTTAAAAACCATTTGCCCTAAAGGGGCATTTGCCCTAAAAACCATTTGCCCTAAAGGGGCATTTGCCCTAAAAAAGACATTTACCCTAAATCCATTTGCCCTAAGGGAACATTTGCCCTAAAGGGACATTTGCTGCAAACTACTTGCCCTAAAGGGATGTTTGTTGTAAAACCGCTTGCCCTAAACCCCTTGCCATCTAGTTGCTGCAGCCATTTTTGCAGATTTGCAACCATGAACGGGAAATTCTGGATTATCTAGGCTTTTGATAAAAAACCAGCTAGATAACATTACAGCAAAAAGAACCCTAATCTTGCGATAGCGGCAATATATTCCAATGTGATTATATAATTTAGAACATTAGTGGATAACCATCTGTCTTACGTTTAAGATGGGCTGTGAACAGCTGATTTTCGAACTCTGGTTATTTTGCTTTTTAGAAGCATAATTAAAATAAATTATAAAGTGCTTTAGTGAACTAAAAGGGTAACTTAAGCCTATTACACACTGGATTCTTTGTTGCGATACATTGTTGCAGGACTGCTCCGATTCAATGTTGCGGGGCAGAATCGCAACTGATGCAATTCAGACCCGCAACATTGTTCCGTGTCCACACCTAAACTCAGTGTTTCTTCCTCTTTCTTGCTTTCACCATGTAAATATCACCAGCATAAGTGGCCCTTGCAAATGGGCCTACACGGTGATTCATAAAGAGGGGCAAATATAGCAGAAACGGTGGTGGGCACACAAGCTCTTCTCAGCTGAGAGCACATTCAGTTTAAGCCTTTTGGACACCCTGAAATTGGAAGATGGGGAAGAATTTCTAAATTTCATTTCTTTTAGTTACCATTGTAGTCAGAAGACCATAATTTCCCACAAACACATTTTATACAGACGGTCCTCAAATTAGTTTAACAATATTTTCAGTGGTCCACATCTTTTTTTAAGTCTAGTACTAAACTTAAAAAACGACGTGAACCACTGAAAAAGACTCAAAGGGCTCAGTTTGCTTTTAACTATTAAAGACGTCTTTAATAATTAAAAGCGAACTGGGCCCTTTCAGTCTTTGTTCATGTTTCAAAAGACGTCCACAACATGAAATGTCCCGCAACAATGTTGAAATGTTTCTCATTTCGATGGGACTCAAAAAACATCAATCTGAGCTGCTGCGATATAGCCGGCAACATTTCAACGTTGTTTCTGGACAGAATCACAACAGACGCGATTCAGCCATCGCAACAAAGATTCCCGGTGTCTACTACCCTTTAATTAAATAAGGGTATTTCCACCTTGGTATCTTTCAAAATAAACTTTTTATAGCCAAAAAATTAATATCTTCTGCTACTCATCGTCTACTTAAAAGCTGAGTAATTTTCACTCATATAAAAAGTTTAACTAGAAAAATATCAATTTGAAAATACATTCGAGTAAATGAGCTACCACCGTCACCCGTCTAGTTTCTAAACACATTCAAGTTTCTCTTCATTTTGCACCTAAAGACAAAAATTATCAGAATTCGAGAGGCGTTTATCCTTTTAAAAACCCAAGAGATATTTATTTTACTTTTGTCTCTCAGGAACGGTGCAAAAACGCCAAACAGAAACAACATTACAAAAAAATTCAAATCATTTTCATAACCAGAATGTTAGAAAATTATGCTAAAAGTTTTTTTCATGAGAATATCTTAAAAAATGAACATTTTATAGCAGTTTGGATATGACCCGTTTTTTGGGTTTTTCTATTGACATTTCATTAAAAAACGAATTGTCCTTTTTTCAAACTGTCATAAAAAGTTTATTTTTTAAAGACATCAGCATTAAAAAAAACGTTTAGTATTATCACCAACTATTCTAAATATAGTTTCTAAAGCCTCGTTTTCACGGCGATAGTTCTATCTTGAGAGTAGCTGTCATGAAAGTTGCGATATTTCACTCTCACAATAGCAACTGTCTACACGTCTTGAAGTAACGTGATAGTTCTGTCACGACAGTGTGACGTCTACTTCATAGATATCATTGAGTCAACAACAGTGTTGCCTCTCTCTCTCCAGAAGCCACATTTCCTTACAAAGTGAATATTTCCCTACAAGCGGTCACACAACAACTATCACTATCGCAACAGTACTATCAACTATCTAGTCAAACGAGATAGTATGATGGTGCTATCGCGACAGTGCGATAGTGACTATCATTTGGGTTTCACGTTGATAGTTCTCGCGATAGTTGCTGTCATGACAGCAACTATCGTGATAACTATCATCGTGAAAACGGGGCTTAAAACACTTCGAATTTTTTCGTAAGGCATGCAGGGGCGTCATCCGGGAGGATGAAAACAAAATAAATATCTATTCAGCCACCTGAAACTGTTGATAACTTTTATCAACAACTCTTTTCTAACTTTGTGATTATTTGGCCTAATACCTTGTACACACCTGAGTTAAATGAATTCAAATTAAATGTGTTTAGGTGAATTATACGGAATCCAGTTAAGGACATGAACATCAAATAAATATTGACTTTATTATTAATATTTTAAATTAATACTAAATCAATATTTTGTCAATAGTTTCTATATTATATTTAAGTATTAACTCAATATTTTTAGATTATTAACTGAATATATTGAATTCGACATATTGCTTGTTTGTCCTTCACAGGGCTCTGTAGAACACGTTTATTATTTAAATGCATTTAAATTATCAGGTGTGTACTAGGTATAACTCTGACGCCCGATGCTTCACGTTACAATGCATCAATTAGTACAGAGCAAATTGGCATATTTACAACCAAAATCTTAGAATTTTTATATATTTGCCTCAAAAATTAATGGCGAAATCACTTTATTTCTCAGTTTGGCTGTATTATATACAAACCTTACAAATCTCTTGAGAAAATCTCTTTATAGTATTTTTAGAAATGATTTACTTACACAAAATATAGTACAGCAAGTAGACTAAACCTCTTTTTAAAAGTTGTTTCACATATGCACACACATTAAAAATAAATTTTAAAATTTTGATTTTGTCATTAAGAACTAATACATATGATACTGTATCTGGATGGCATAAGACTTTCAAAAACTATGTTATCAGCTGAATGTGACAGACATTAATTATTCAGCTGGTACAGTAATGACTGACCACACCATAGCCTCATTCTACTCTACAATATGAGGAGGAGGCTACGACCAATACAATCTCTGATAAATAATAACATGTGATATGACTTTCTATAGATGACTCCACACAACATGTAAAATGATAAGAGGTTTTTATTTTCTGTATACAGTTTACTTGTGGACAAAGGTTAATTCCACAAAGACGTTGACAAATCTTTTTTGTGACAAACCCTCAAGTGGGTTGCAGTTTGATCTGACATAAAAATAATTTAATTTTTTAAATGAATAAGTAGGCCGCAAAAACCTTTTTTGTTTGTTAATAGAATTTAATAGGTTGTGTAGGCCTATTAAGAGACGATCTGCTTGGATGGGACAAGGTACATGTATGATGTAGGGTTTCCATTACCGGTCACCTTATAGCATTACCAATTACCTTATAGCATTACCGATTTTTCGGCAATGCAGCGTTACCGAAACCGGTAATACCGGTAAATTTTGGTAATAAAGCTAAACATTTATATTCAATTTAAACAAAACATTTTTATCATTTTTTCAATATTGTGACACCCTGTATGTCACGATCCCATAACTACCATAGCCATAGGCGTATGGAGAATTTTAGTTTGGGGGGGGTGGGTTCAAACTTTTTGGGTGTTTGGGACATTTAGGGTGTAGGGGGCTTGGAATCAATGCAAAACGACGCACCACCTCTATCAGGTCTACACCAATCTCATGGTGCACACACAAAAGAGCTAAACCCGTCAAGCGATCTTCCCCTGTTGAATTTCTCAGGTGTGTTTTTAGATGCCTAAGTGTAGAAAATGTGCGCTCGGGAGTAGCAGTTGACATTGGCCCATATTGCAAGAAGTGTTTTTACGTTTGGATAAAAGTCCACCATGCACTGAGAATGTGCGATTGCACTTGATGGCCTGTCATTTTCATTAAGCTGCATCCTCCTTTCTTTCCAGACATCAAACTCTGCCGAAAACATAGTACAAAAATTTCAGGGGGGGTTGAACCCTTAACACCCCCCCCCCCTTGGTACGTCTATGACCATAGCCTTGGGGGTCTCTCACACCCCAAGTGCTGCATTTCCGCCCCTCTCCTTAACTCTCCTTAATGTACTGGTTCTAAAATTCTATGTCGGCAAAATGCGGCATCGGCGCACTGCACCCGCCGAATATTGTTTTTGTCCCATGGCAAGCGAAGCGTGCCACAAAAATGAGCAACATTTTTTTCAGTATAGCACTAAACACGTAAACACGTTTGAAATCTAAGCAGCTGTTACATTTTAGTATAAGTCAATTGACATTCCAGTTACAATTACAATTACAATCAGTACTCTGCTAGCAGCCAAATAGGCCTATGGCAGAGGGATATAAAAGTCCACATGCAGCATTAAGCATTGTCAAGCACATATATAAAAAAGAAAATGAATATACAATTGTCAATCCCACAAAACAAAATTATCCCCATTCACCACTTCCTCAGAAAGAGAGTTCCATTGTCTTAAAACTCTAGGAAAAAAAGACCAGTAATACGAATCTGTCCTAGCAAAAATCTCCCTAATTTTCCTAGATAGTTATTATGAATATCACTGGACTGTGGTTTAGAACAATCACCACGCCCCACATCCACGGTCCCTAGGGCATGGGCGCACCTATATAGGTGTTCACAGGCCCTTGGTATAAAGGTCCGTGCATCGATAGATTCAGGGTCCATTCTCTGATATCGAAACATGAAGTTACTCAACTCATTTAATGGTCCGGTGGCAAAACACTCCACACCTCGTAACTCTTCTCTGTAATTTGTCGTATGGAAATGATTGCATACAATAAATAGGTATATTAACAATCTGCATTCGTCTCGCCTCGTTTATATGATTTCTCTTCTAGCATTCAAATGGCGGTAACCGCTAAATACTACGGAGAACAGCCCCGGCACCGTTTGGACTCAGGTTGTATCACACTCTCTCTATCTCAGTGAAAAGGCGTATCCATTCTAACTAAGAGAGTTAGAAACCTGAGCCCCATAACAAGAGCTCTACATTGTTAGAATATATTGTATCTTGTATGTGAAATTTTAATTACATTGGTTCTTAAATATTGGTCAATTCTTTTATTCAAATATTAATTATTATATATATAATATCCCAGGTCTGTGTATCTGTCTGTCTGTCTTTCTGTCTGAAATAACGCTGTACAACCATTGAAGCACATCAGAATTTATATAAATTTAAATAAATGAAGAAATGAACAGCTTTTTTTTTTTTCTCAAGGTCAACTATATGTTGCACCCTTCCCATCCAAGAACCCCATGATATTAAATTGGAGAGGGGGAAAGGTTGGATGGAAAGTGTAGAAGGGGGGGGGGGCGAGAGAGAAACGTGGAGGGAGGAAAAGTGGGAGGGGGTGACTGAAATTGAAATGAAATTAGTAAAAAAAAAAAAACGATGCGCATGCGCACATCAGAGAAAATGAAAAACACATTTTCTATTTCAAATATAAAAAGGGGAGGGGATAATAGTAGCAAAATTAAACTACAGTTTATCACAGGCAATTGTGCCATAAAAACAATTAACCCTAATGGAACATTTTCCTTAAAACCATTTACCCTAATAGAACATTTGCCCTAAAACCATTTACCCTAATAGAACATTTGCCCTAAAACCATTTGCCCTAAAACTATTTGCCCTCAAGGAACACTTGCCCTAAAACCATTTACCCTAAAACTATTTACTCTAATAGAACATTTGCTCTAAAACAACTTGCCCTAAAACCACTTGCCCTTAAAAACATTTGCCCTAAAACTATTTGCCCTCAAAAAACATATGCCCTAAAACCAATTACTGTATATTTAGACTACTCATTAGGGGAACATCTCCTTAGGGCAAATGTTTTTTTTAGGGCAAATGTCCCTTTAGGGCAAATGTCCCTTTAGGGCAAATGTCCCTTTAGGGCAAATGTCCCTTTAGGGCAAATGTCTTTTTAGGGCAAATGTCTTTTTAGGGCAAATGTCTTTTTAGGGCAAATGTCTTTAGGGCAATATCTCCCTTTAGGGCAATATCTCCCTTTAGGGCAATATCTCCCTTTAGGGCAATATCTCCCTTTAGGGCAATATCTCCCTTTAGGGCAATATCTCCCTTTAGGGCAATATCTCCCTTTACGGCAATATCTCCCTTTACGGCAATATCTCCCTTTACGGCAATATCTCCCTTTAGGGCAATATCTCCCTTTAGGGCAATATCTCCCTTTAGGGCAAATGTCTCTTTAGGGCAATATCTCCCTTTAGGGCAATATCTCCCTTTAGGGCAATATCTCCCTTTAGGGCAATATCTCCCTTTAGGGCAATATCTCCCTTTAGGGCAATATCTCCCTTTAGGGCAAATGTCCCTTTAGGGCAAATGTCCCTTTAGGGCAAATGTCCCTTTAGGGCAATATCTCCCTTTAGGGCAATATCTCCCTTTAGGGCAAATGTCCCTTTAGGGCAAATGTCCCTTTAGGGCAAATGTCCCTTTAGGGCAAATGTCCCTTTAGGGCAAATGTCCCTTTAGGGCAAATGTCCCTTTAGGGCAAATGTCCCTTTAGGGCAAATCTCCCTTTAGGGCAAATCTCCCTTTAGGGCAATATCTCCCTTTAGGGCAATATCTCCCTTTAGGGCAATATCTCCCTTTAGGGCAAATGTCCCTTTAGGGCAATATCTCCCTTTAGGGCAATATCTCCCTTTAGGGCAATATCTCCCTTTAGGGCAAATGTTTCTTTAGGGTAAATTGTTTTAGGACAAAAACTTAATCAGATTGAAATTTAAATGAACTGCTTTTTTCTCATGGTCAACTTTATGTTGCACTCTCCCGATCCAGGAATCCAAACAATAGTAAGGACAGGCAAGTAAAAACAGTAAAATACAGTCGTTTTCCCCGCCTTTTTATGAGGGCCAGCAACTTTTAATTATTTTGTTATGTCGTCTGATGTTACATGTCCCGTTCTTTTCAATTTTGAATTGGTTGTTATTTGGTCTGACGTCACATGCCCCGTTCTTTTCAATTTCCAATTGGTTGATATTTGGTCTGACAGTCATAAAGGGGCGGGGCACACGACTGTATCTCCCTGTCTTCACATACCTATAACAATATTAAGGTGCTTATAAAAAACACAAGTGGTCAAGGCGAATTGCTTCATGACAACCGGACAGTCACACAAAAAGAAACTAGATGCTCCCGTCATTTATGACGGGTTACCCCACTAGTCTGAAAATATTGTGTTAATACTTAAATATAATTAGATAAACTATTTGACAAAATTTTGATTTAGTATTCCAATTTAAAATATTAATAATAAAGTAAATTCTTATTTGGTTCGTGTCCTTAACTGGATTCCGTATAATTGACCTAAACACATTTAATTCGAATTCATTTAACTAGTGTGTGTACAAGGCATTACCCTATGTAGAACACAGGTGCGGGCTAGCCAATGGGCAGCTCGAGCAAATGCCAGAAGGGCCGATATTCAATTGTGACAGTTGTACTTTTTCAAAAAATATTGCCAATCCACTATAAAATGCCAGGATGCCAGAGCCAAATTATTTTCCCAACAGGCCCCTGGTTGAACAGTTAGTTATGCACTCTATGCACTGTTATTTAGACATTTTTATTAGTAGCATCAGTATCCCAACTGGTAGAAAAAGAGACCCTTTCAGAACCAGACCCATCCTGTGTCGACTAATTGCTAACTGCTATAAGATTATGTTCATGAGCATCAGTGGAAAGACTGATTTCCCTACTTGGTGTTGCCTTAAGGGTAGTATACACTGGGAATTCTTTGTTGCGATACATTGTTGCTGGGCTGAATCGCAGCAGCTCAGATTCATGGTTTTTGAGTACCATCGAAATGAGAATCTTTCCAACATTGTTGCGGGACATTTCATGGTGTGGACGTCTTTTGAAACACAAACAAAGACTCAAAGGGCCCAGTTTGCTTTTAATTATTAAAGATGTCTTTAATAATTAAAAGCAAACTGAGCCCTTTGAGTCTTTTTCAGTGGTCCACGTCATTTATTAAGTCTAGTACTAGACTTAAAAAAGATGTGGACCACTGAAAATATTTTTAAACTAATTGAGGACCTTCTGTATAAATTGTGTTTGTGGGAAGTTATGGTCTTCTGACTACAAAGGCAAATATAAAAGGAATGAAATTTAGAAATCCTGCCCCATCTTCTAATTTCAGGGTGTCCAAAAGGCTTAAACCGGATGTGCTCTCTGCTGAGAAGAGCTTGTGGGCCCACCACCGTTTCTGCTATACTTGCCCCTCTTTATGAATCACCGTGTAGGCCCATTTTGCAAGGGCCACTTCTGCTGGTGATATTTACATGGTGAAAGCAAGAAGGAGGAAGAAACACTGAGTTTAGGTGTGGACACGGAACAATGTTGCGGGTCTGAATCGCGTCAGTTGCGATTCTGCCCCGCAACATTGAATCGGAGCAGCCCTGCAACAATGTACCGCAACAAAGAATCCGGTGTGTTCTAGACTTTAGATGGTATTCTGTTGAAAGTTTCAATTTAAAAATAATTTAATTGAAAAAAATCATTTAAATAAAAATCGTGGTCTGGGCCCTGAACCATTAACCATTTAAAAAAATACATAAGCACTAATATATTCTGTCCATCTTATCTAGAGACCTACATTGAGTAAAAATTTGAAGCCCAGCCCACGAAGCCCACGAAGCCTATAAAGCCCACCAGGCCCATGAAGCCCACCAGGTGCATGAAGCCCACCAGCTCCACCAGGCCCATGAGGCCCACAAAGCCCATCAGGCCCACGAAGCCCACCAGGCCCATGGGCCTTTAACATAAATATGCCGATCCAAGCCCAGCCCAAAAGCCCACCATCCTATGGGCTTTGTGTAGGTCTCTAATTTCTACATTTTCTACAATTTCTTCACAAGTTCGCATGCTTACCAAGAAAAGAAACTGCCCCATTAACGGCTTTAATATGTTTATTTTATTGATTGGTCAGTGAGGAATGTGTTATACTTTTATTAATGTGTGAAATAATATGTCGTTCAGTTCTAT